>KN883754.1:83358-95045 GCA_000934455.1 Apostichopus parvimensis
GAAAAACCAGCCTGTTGGGGGAAATTTACAAAAAATGGGATAAAAGTGGCCTAAATGGAGATTTATCATTTACTTTTTCCGTAACAGTGATTGATAGGAGTTAACATACAAGGTAGTAAAAACTATAAGACGATCAAACAAGAAATGGCGGATATAACTTTTCAGCGGTTCCTCCGATCGAATTTTTACTACCACATAAACTCTTGGGGGAAAGCTCACATTTCCCCTCTTGTTAAAGTTGTATTTCTCCTACCGATATTCGTTACGGCGAAATATATATATACCAAGAGGGGAAACCACATCCATGTAATTTGAATATTTAACTTTTTAGTTTTTTAAACATTTTTGATCGAAATTGCATCATATCCATGCATGATCTTTAAACTTTATACCGAAACCAGCGTTCAATCATAAACAAAAAACTTGTTTGTGTTACAATATGCAGTCATGCGTTCTTGATACTTCCTTGTATAGCTTTTTACTGCACGATAAATATATTGTCAAACTGTGGTGTTATTACCACACGAAATGCATAGAGGCAGGTCGATAACCCTGACTACTCTACTAGGTGACATTGGTGTCCACCCTCTTGGAGATACATTAATAGTACACATCCCTTCACCTATAGCTGTCTCTATTAAATACAGTGTTTATTTCCCTTCCATTCTTCCCCAGGCTTCACGTTATGTTGTTGATCTATTCGCATTTCAAAAATAGAAACGGTAGACATTAGGCAAATGGTAGTAATGCTGCCTAATAAAGTAAGGATTTAACTACTCGCTTTATATTTACCTGGATTAAGGGTGAAGTTTAAATGTAAAGGACGTACTGATTAATCATGTTGTCTTTCGTGGGGGATATACCTCGGTGTTGCATATGCAGGGAGCAACTAGTTGTAGTAACTCCACGCAGGGTACATGCAAGGATCTGTTGTTAAGGTTTAAGTTGACACCACTGTCCCTTGGAGCGCACTGGGACATAGTTAATTTGGCAGCAGGAGAACCCCATATAACTCCTCAGTAGGACAGTCGCTTCCAACGTCAGAAAGTTGAGATTGTATAGAAAAGCATATCGCCATGTGAACTTGACTGTAAATCTCATTGTTTTTAGTTAACTCTCTTAAAACCCCATTAAACCTTTTTAACTGACATGCTATTCCATAGGCCATTACTCGGAAGATATCACCTTATCAAAACTCCGATTCATTAGACGATGAATCATTATCCTCTTCACTGAATTCTGAGCATAACGCGATGTTAACGGTGTCACCTCATTTGTTGCAGATCTAAGTGTTAATGTTAAATAAGCTATATATATATTGAACTAGTTATAACGGCTGTTGTGACCCATGGAAAAATTCCCTTATTTAACGGGCTAGGCTTCAGCGGAGACTCCTAAGTTGAACAATTAAAAACTTTTATATGAATGAAAAAGCACAGAGGAGAACTACCAAGTGTAGGGAAATTCACTTTCTGAAAAGGAAGAAATCCAGGCCAGTTTTCTCAAGCTTGGTATGCACACGTTTTCAATGAGCTGGGGCACAGCTGGTGCTCACGGGGTGTGTACCCCATCCTAATATCACTTTGTGATGCGATTTCTATTCCTCCCTGTACTCCTTCCTGTTCCAGTTGTAAAAGATTGGTACAACGAAAAAAGATCTATGCAGACTCGACATGGTAAATGCCAACAAATAACATTTATTTCTTTACAGCAGGAAATATTGATGAATACAGCTCTGAACTACAGTGGAAGTGGGTAAAAATGACTGATACAAAGTATGGATGGTACCAATTAAAGTAACGAGGGTATGATAATAGTATGGATAGTTTAAAAACAAGTATGGGTGGTATAATGAAACAATGGACAGAAATGTGGCAACATAAAACTAACATGGCAAGGCTCAAAAGGAGTGCAATTTTAATTGACTAAAACAGTGTTGACATAAGCATGAAAAATTGTCAACCTTCTTTCAGTTGTTTTTATTTAAGCTATAAAATCTCATATGCTGCTGGTTGACTCTCCACATTCAGTTAGTATATGCAACACCAAACCAGACAGTCAGAAAGTTGTTTACAAGTTTTAAACATTATTCACTTTTGGGCATCATTAACATCCGGTACTTCAATCACCTTTGACCATCGTTAAAATCAGTAACCAACTATCAACAAAGAGCAATTTTATATCACTACATTTTAAGTTGAAGCAAATACAATGAGTTCTGGTACTATTTAAAAGCAAGTGCCACACACTCCCCACTTTGCACAGCTTCCTTTGGCTTTGGTATTAGGTAAAGAATACAAAGAAGTGGCAAGATTTCCCCACTCAAAAAAAAATAACTGCAATAAAATTCTCTGCAATGATAGCAACTGCTGACCGACCATCTGCCTTCAGCATGTAAGTACAAATTTCCACAGCCAGTTGCACTAGTACTATTTCCCGATATGTAATGTGTAAACATTGGAGCAAAGAAAGAGGCATGCCGTGTTAAATACATGGGCTTGAACATTCTGGTAAAAGTTCTATGACCGTTTAAAACTTAAAACTAGAATAAACTTCAAACTAGCAAACAAAACCTGCTAGAAGCAAAAGTCAACCCAAAACATTTAACCTTCTATGGTATTTATGTACTAGTTTATGATGACTCAAGGGAGAACCATGTCAATGATTCCGTAGCAAAAAAGAAATAATTCCCCAATACACACACAGGACTCCTGAGCACCACCTCTCCCTTGCAGCACCACAAACGCTACTGTCTACCCACACAGTGCATCTATCATCATCAACTCTCTTCAAATCTCCCCTTGATAACTTTACAACATATCAATGTCTTTACAAAAAAGAGGAAATTATTCCACCATTGTTATATAAAAACAAAACTCCAGTGATAAATGTTCAACCTTTTTGAACCCCACCACATCAATAGCAACACAAATATTGTGATTTATCTAATCAGCCTATCCATCCCCATAATTCCATGCATGCTAGTCTATCATGCATACTGTACATGATATTTAACTGAAATTAATATGTCAACAAAAAAGGAGAAATATATCAATGATTTTTAATACCAAAAAGGGAAATATATGTACACACAACTCCATTGACAACCATTACTCCTTGCTGAACCTAACCATTCCCCTTAGCACCACAAGTGCTAATATGCACACCATAGCTCATCCATCTTCATCACCCCAGCATCCTCTCCTTTACAGTTTGTCAATTACTAACAATAGATCAATGCTTTTGTACCAAAAAGAGGAAATTCATTCAAATGATAACTACACACACAACTACACTGATTAATGTTAAAACTTGTAACATCCCACCTCCTACACCACAAATGCTACTTTAGGCTCAGATAGTTCATTCATCCTCATAGCCCTTGCATACTCTCCTTCATGGCTTGTCTATCATGCAATTAATACATATGTCAACAAAAAAGGAGAAATATATCAATGATTTTTACACCAAAAGGGGAAATTATTCCCCAACATAACATACATACACAACTCCATTGACAACCAGTACTCCTTGCTGAACCTAACCATTCCCCTTAGCACCACAAGTGCTAATATGCACAGCATAGCTCAACCATCTTCATCACCCCAGCATCCTCTCCTTTACAGTTTGTCAATTACTAACAATAGATCAATGCTTTTGTACCAAAAAGAGGAAACTCATTCAAATGATAACTACACACACAACTACACTGATTAATGTAAAAACTTGTTGCATCCCACCTCCTACACCACAAATGCTACTTTAGGCTCAGATAGTTCATTCATCCTCATAGCCCTTGCATCCTCTCCTTCACGGCTTGTCTATCATGCAATTAATACATATGTCAACAAAAAAGGAGTAATATATCAATGATTTTTACACCAAAAGGGGAAATTATTCCCCAACCTTACATACATACACAACTCCATTGACAACCAGTACTCCTTGCTGAACCTAACCATTCCCCTTAGCACCACAAGTGCTTATATGCACAGCATAGCTCAACCATCTTCATCACCCCAGCATCCTCTCCTTTACAGTTTGTCAATTACCAACAATAGATCAATGCTTTTGTACCAAAAAGAAGAAAATTCATTCCAATGATAACTACACACACAACTACACTGATTAATGTTAAAACTTGTTGCACAACTCCATTGACAACCATTTCTCCTTGCTGAACCCTGACCCTTCCCCTTAGCACAAGTGCTGCTTTGTACCCACTTAGTCATTTTTATCATTTATGTACCTTCTCATTGGTAGCCTGTACATCAAACATGATCACAGCAACTAATGTGTTGACTCAAAGGAAAAATAAGACATTGACTTTGCATGTATCAAAAGGAGAAATTATTTCCAAATTTTAAATATACACACATGACTTCATTGACAACTTCTACTAATTGCTGAACCCCACTTCTCCCCTGTAGTACCATAAATGCAACTGTGTACCCATACGGTTCATTAATCCTCATCACCACTGCATCCTCTATGTGATAGCTTGTGTATCATACATGATTACTGCAGGTTTTTTTTGACAAGATAGGAGAAAAATGTCAACTAAATTATTCCTCAATTCTGTATATATATATACATGACTCCATTAGCAACCATTAATCCTTACTACACCAACCCTCGCTTGCAGCAACACAAATGCTTGCACCTTCTCTATTGGGTCTTGTCTATCATACATGACCACTGCTGCATTAAACCTTGCTGCACCCCACCTCTCCTTGTAGAACCACAAATGCAACACTTTTCCCACTCAGCTCATTCAGTACCATCACTACATGCATCCTCTCTTTGTTAGCCTGTCTATCATACATGACAAATGCAACTAATGTGTTGACTCAAGGGAGAAATATGGCAATGATTTTGTACCACAGGGAAAATCATTCCCTAATTGATACTGTACATACTGTACACACCTGACTCCATTACTATAGATTGTGTTGATTCAAAAGTGTATCAATAAGTTTGTACAAAAAAAGGTAAATTTAGTCAGGTTTTGCATGATTATTCACTTAACAATAACTTCACAGTTATGTAAAACTTTGTGTTCAAGTTTTGTACCAAAAAGATAAAAATAGGCTGAAGTTAAGCCCTGACTGTAGTTTGTTTAAACACCAATTTCAAAATTAGTTGCATAGGTTTTGTTTCATGAACTGTAGGTTTATCTGACACTATCATACATCTTAACAGTTGGTCCATTCAGCTTCCCTAACTTTTGCAAGTCTTTTAATTTTTCCCGTCTCATTCATTACTTTTGCATGAACAGTCCTCCTGTCATGTTTTATCTCTGGATGGCTGATCAGGAATTCTTGTACTTCCTTACGACCTAAAGAAATAAACAAATTTAAATTATTTAAAATCAAATCAATTATTTGCACTGTTTAATTATCTTATTTTGCAGACATTTATTAAACACCTCAAAAAATGCTGGTCCTGTACTATTGAGAACTATGTTTTAATGCACCCACCCCTCATCTGTAGCACAACAAATGCTATAGCTTCTCCATCATGTATGATACATCAAAATATACTTAGGGGAGAAATTATATTATATAAACACAAACTAAATAACTGATTTTGCATGCATATATTGTACACTCAGAAGTATGCTTATCTTAAATGCAATTAAACAACGTCTGTCAATATACTCCTAATGCTATAGGAACAAAATCATCTTGAATTAAAAATTTCATTTAATAATGAACAGGAATGCAAAGGTCAATGGATTGTGAATAGATTTTTGGTATTACATTGTGAAATGACCAACAGTTTAGAAAATAAAAATAGTGTATCAAGTCTAGAATGTGATTGCATGCTACCTTTCAGCACTGAAAGAGATGATTTAGTGTTTTCAACTGTTATCAATATGTTTGTGTTTATAATCAAATGCATAATTGTACTTTATTGTGAAAAATCTCACCTGGCAATTGTTTCATAGCTTCTCCTTTGTAGTAACTGCTGAAATAGCTCTTTACCAGAGCCGTGTCTTTTTTATCCCATCTGGAATATTTCCGACCTGTGACAAAATTAGAATAGGATGAGTGTTTATACATAAACCATTTCATCTACATGTTATTGTAACACCCACACACATCAAGGTATGGTAAGAATGAAAACTTTTCTGCCATGACAAGTCTCCAACCAATAAAATATGACAATTGCGCAGTAATGTGATGGAAACAAACTCTCCACACTGATACTTTTAGCTGGCATTGTGATCATTCACTGTACCCCTCTAAACTAGTTCTTGGACTGCTGTCTTTCAATCAACATTATGACACTTTCATTTCATAACTGACAAAAAAGCCTAACGTTTATTTTGTACAGCCTACCAGGCTACAGTAAACGCAATCATCCACTTTGGAAATTTCACATTCAAAGGAATTCTGGTTCAAGCACAAATACAAGCAGTATATCAAAGAAGCACACATGCTTTCGAACAACTTGTTGCGACCTGCAGCCAATCAAATCAAAAGAGTATATCTGGGTGACTATCTGATAAGAAAATCAAACCATAGTTTAACCTGTAGTTAGCACTAAATATTGCTGTCCCAACAAGCTGCATTATCAAGGACAAAACAATTTCAGATAATATTCAGGAGTTGAGCAATAACTGCAAGAAATATTTCCTATAAACACCAGAAAAGTTTGAAGACATTATGCCCGCAATGAAATTGTTGAACTTGGCTTTAGGTTACAGATGTGCAAAGTGCTGATTTAGTGACAAATGTGGTAGCTTGCATTTACAAATCAAGTGACAGTATAAAAACAGGACGTAACTAAAGCACTTGTTAAATTGATCACAAATGATACCAAATATTCTTCTTCCTTATTTTTGCAAGAAAATAACAGTGATTCTGAACATGGGTAATAAACGTTCTGTTCTTTCATTCATCCTTTTGCTCTGGCTCTCATAAAATGTTGTTTGACTACCTCAACCCTGTAGCGAAAAGCCTGATGGGCTTTATTAAAATTGTAGAGCACTATGATGTAAAGATACACATTGAAACAATCTAGAACACTGACCTTCACATGTATCAGTGCTAACACCTGAGTCATCTGTAGGAGAGGCTTATGTGGAAGAAAAAGTATAGTGTTTTAAGGCCACTAAAATAATTTAGTAGTTAACTTTTACTGTAGAATAGGGTAAACCAATCGTATTTCATGAAACTTTGCAAGATAATGATGGAATTGAGGGGTTCATGCACCATGCAACAATGACAGCTAAAAAACCTGTTAAAGACAAGAGTAAATACATCATGCATGTAGAAGAAAATACAGAGATTTCTCACCACTTCTAAGATTATTTGCCTCTTGTGCATCTTCAGCCTCAGATGGAGAATGGCCTGAGCATTAAGAGTAAAGGAATTTAAATCATATACCACTTGATCAACAATTATAATTTACGATGGTAAAAGATCACCTTGAAATTTTTCATATAATGTTTTAAAAGCTGCTTAAACTGTAGAAGATACTTTTTCAGAGCCTGTGCATACCTGAGTAACATGATCTTTGCAAAAAGGCTTAGATGTAATCCTTGTTGCACCCCACTCCTGCAAAACAAAAATGCTGCTCAACTCCTTGCAACCTCTCCTTCATGATCATTTGTACATCACTGCAACTAATTTGTTGACTCAAAGGTGAACTGAAGTATGTTTTGTACAAAAGGGGAAGTGATACTCCAATATATACACACTTGACTCCATTGACATTCATTAATCCTTGTTGCACCCCATCTTTCCCCTTAAATGCAACTGTGTACACCCTCAGGTAATTCATAAGCATCATCCCTTGCCCCCTCCCCTTTCCATCATATGTTTTATCACTGCAACCATATCGACTCAAAGGAGAAATATATCAATGATTTTGTATCAAAGGGGGAATCAGTCCCTAATTTTGCATATATATATACACACATGAAATTATTCCCTAATTTAATCTACACACATAACTACATTGACAAACAATAATCATATTTGCCCCATATCACTCCATTGCAGCTCCACAAATGCCTGTTTACCCACACAGCTCATCTGTCCTCATCACCCCTACATCCCATCCTTGGTAGATCGTCTATCATACATTATCACTGCAGGTTATTTTGATTCATGGGAGAAATATATCAATGATTTTGTGCCAAAAGGGGAAATCAGTCCCAATTTGGTGTAAACACACATAACTTCATTGATCCCTTCCCCCCCCCCCCCGCCCCACATAGAACTACAACTGTAACTGGTAAACCATCAAGGTCATTCATTGGCATCACCCCTTGAACCCTCTCTGTAGCAGCTTTGTTTATCATACTTGACCATGCAATGCAACTGATATGTAGGCCAAGCTATGCCAAAAGAGTAGTCAGAGACTACATGTTTAAGGTTTTTTTTAGCTATTTCATGGAAAAAGTAGAAACAAATTGAATAAAATTATTGATGGCCTTAGTACGCAGTTAAGGAGTTGCTAGACCAAACAGAAACAAACTCGTTACATTTTAAGCAGCTGAATATGTATTAATTGATATATTTTTGTTAACAAGTTTTTAATTTTTTCAGAATATTGCGATATCGTGATAATCAGTATTCCATATCGCGATATGAGTGTTTGGCGACCGTATATCAATATATTGCTCCACCCTACAGTGAATGATTACTCACATAATGATAGTTTCAAATGAATGTAAAATTTTGTGATACTAACTTTCACTGGAGCAGCTTGCGGTATTTCCTTCAGTTGCATCTGAACTGTGACCAACTGGAATAGAATGAGTGAGGTTATTTTGGTTGGTTAAATAAGACATATTGCTTTTAAAAGAACTGCTTTAATTGATAAAAGTACATTATTTCCAAGAGCCAAATAACATACTTTCCCCTGTTGACCATTATGTTAGCATTACGTGACAAATAGCTGTCAATTTTGAGTTGTTTTGTAAACACTTTCTTCTTTTACTGATAAACCACCTTCTAACTCTGACCAAGTACAAGTAAGGAGATGGATAAACAGGTAACATGATAATATAATTAGATTCTCACTGACAAGCGGTTCTTATGAATTGTTCCTAATGTGACAAGCACCATCATTCATGTCTTTCAGTTTACTTCAAACAAATTACAGTATTTGGGAAAATATAAAAATTTAAGAATAAACCTACACATTTTACAATATAGTGTAACCTATTCACATACTTTTTTATTGGAATATTGATATTCATGTTTGATATTGTCACATTAATGAATGCTTATACAACTGATTTACACCCTGATTACCATTGTATCATGTACAAAGCCAAGAGAATGTCTCCTATTTGACTGACGGAACAGTTTACTTCAATACTAGCTTGGCAGTGTCAATTGAAACTGCGGAACACATGTACTTACCACTAATCAGTTCAGTATCCTTCTCAGTACTGGCCATGTAAGAGGTGGAGGGAGCTCCTGTAAAGAAGAAACTTGAATGCATGTCATATGTGACAACAATGAAGTGGTAGCAGTGAAAATATCATTCAACCTCAGCTAAGGATGAATGGGTTTATTTTTTGTAATTGCAGAGCACACAAGTTTTAATGCAATTGACCATTACACGTGTTTAAAGATATACTGTATTGGCTGTATATGTCAGATTTTCAATTATGGTCACCTGTGGTAAAATTCTTAAACTGTTTTTATTACCACCTTGGAGAATTAACCTCACTGGGACATTCAGTCATCTTGTATGTTCATTTAGAATGTCTGAGAACAATTTGGAAAGAAAAGACCTCCAAGAAAGTCCTTTTTAAAAGTTGTAGCAATTATAGCATGCTATAAGTTGGGGCATAAACAGACTACAGTGTCATCATGTGCCCACATATCTTTTAAAGTCTATAATTACCTAGTAATAAGCCGTCTTTGGCAATAAAAAGACTAGACAATAATTAACCCTTTACTCACCTTCATCAATTTCTCGCAGTCTCTTCCCAACTACAGTGAGCTCCTTCAAGGCCAAAGGAGTCTGGTACACATTGATATTGGTGTCTTCAGAATGGCCTAAGTGCTTGTAGATGAATTGTCTATCACCTTCCGGGACATCCATCATTGCAAACATTGTGCTTACTCTATGTCTGTTTTTAGTGGCTGTTATTGTTTCTCTGTTGGTAAGAACCACTTTACTGCTTATGTTGTTCACCGCATGCCAGCCAGACACATGACTGTTAGAGTTTTTTACACTTGGAAACAAAAACACATTGTCCTCTGCGACAGTGGCAGTTGACCGAACTTCTTTGTCACAGAGAAATCTTATTGGTGCAAGTGTATTACTTGGGAAGAGGACAGGCACCAGATGATTATTGCCCTTTCCAGACTGGTACGTTATTTTGAGAGATTTCATCAGAGCACTGCCAATTGCATCAAGATTACCCACTTTGGTTTTGTCCAGCCAAACTCCATTGTCTGCCTCTGACCACTCTGTAAGAAGGAGCCGAGAAGGTTCACCACCCCTGCGTGCATTATATAAACTTAATCGGCACACCACCAAATCTCTCAAAGTTGTGAATCTTTGACTATCCCAATAGTCTAGTTCACTACACCGTGATAGCTCTTGCATCCTTTCAATTGTGCAGTTTCTCAGCTTCTTAATGTCGTCTTCTAGTGGCAGAGCTTCTGGCTTCCTTAGTTTCACTTGCCGTTGCTTGTTGATTTTATACATTGCATCTCCAAAGATGCTGTTATAATTCAAATCGAATACAGCGACAAACCTGTCAATACCATCTGCACGTTCATCTTGGTCATCTATCCAATAAGTTGCTTTCAAAATCTTAGTAGACTTGAGTAGGTAATACAAAGCAAGCTTCAATCCAATTGGGTCTACGATTCTACAGCTTCTTCAAGGTGACGGAAGTTGTTCCTGTGAAAAATGTCTGAGATATTACTTTCTTTAGATGGGAGTTTGCCCAGAGTTTCTTCAGTTTTCACCAGTTCCAGGTAGAGTGAGGAGAGTCTGCGCATATCCGTCATCACTGATCTTCTAACTTCGACAAGTTTGTCTGCTTTTCTTTTCTGTTTGTAACACAGCCTCTTCCCTATGTTAAGGAGCACTGGGTCACTGGTGCAAACTCTCCCAACCCCATCTTGGCGAAATTTACTAACAATTTTGTGAATAAAATCTGCACCAAAGTCTTCCCCGGACTCTAAGAGTTTGACAGGTATGGTTACAATACCAGTGCACCCTTCAGACTCTTCTTGGCATTTTCTTGTATGTCTTTTAATGTATTAGGCCAAGAGCCTGTCACATATGATTTCATCCCATTTAGCCCAGAAGGTTTGACCCCTTAAAGTTACTTAGACCATCTAGGTCATTCCCAAAAAAATTGTCAGCTCAACCCCAGTGGTCGGGTTCGGACCCCAGACCCCCTGAAAAAAAACCCCGGACGGGTTGATTTCCCCCCATCTAGCCCATGGACCAAACTTTGTCAAAAGGAAGTAGTATCGATGTACATTACAAAAAGTGTAAAACTGACAAAATTCCCAGTCGGGAAGGTGCTGTCAGACCCCCACAAAGGTCACCCTTCACCCACCCCCAAAAGGCGTGTTGATTTCACCCCATCTAGCCCATAGACCAAACTTTGTCAGAAGGAAGTAGTATGGCTGTACATTACAAAAAAGGCAAAACTGACAAAATTCCTGGTCGGGAAGGGGTTGTCAGACCCC
>KN883754.1:98497-115732 GCA_000934455.1 Apostichopus parvimensis
TTCAAAGCTCTGGAAACTTGATCAATATCTGCATGTTGCTTTGCTATGTGTAGTGAGAGTTTTGACATTTTCTTTCTGCAGAACGGACATAATCTATAGGGCTTTTTGTAACCGTTGTAAGCACTGGTACTGACAGAGTTATCTGTCTTAACAACATCACTTTTCTGCTTGCTAGTTGATGCTGAGCTGTACGTATATTTATTACAGGAAGGTTGATCTCTGTCGAATTTTGCTCTCTTTATCTCAAAAACCTCACTACTTTCAGAATCAGAGTTGGCTGCACTGTATATAGGATCATCATGTTCATTGTCTGACCCACTCGTGTCTGAATCTTCAACCATGTCAGTGTCATGGCAGCTCTGATCTAATGCTGCTGAACGATCTACGCCAGGGTGAATGTCTGTAGCTGTTCGCTGATCACTGGTTGACGCACCAACTCCAATGCATGGTTCACTACTCTCTGAATCTTCAACCATGTCAGTGTCATGGCAGCTCTGATCTAATGCAGCTGAACGATCTACGCCAGGGTGAATGTCTGTAGCTGTACGCTGATCACTGGTTAATGCACCAACTCCAATGCATGGTTCACTACTCTCTGAATCTTCAACCATGTCAGTGTCATGGCAGCTCTGATCTAATGCTGCTGAACGATCTACGCCAGGGTGAATGTCTGTAGCTGTACGCTGATCACTGGTTGACGCACCAACTCCAATGCATGGTTCACTACTCTCTGAATCTTCAACCATGTCAGTGTCATGGCAGCTCTGATCTAATGCTGCTGAACGATCTACGCCAGGGTGAATGTCTGTAGCTGTACGCTGATCACTGGTTGACGCATCAACTCCAACGCATGGTTCACTACTCTCTGAATCTTCAACCATGTCAGTGTCATGGCACCTCTGATCTAATGCTGCTGAACGATCTACGCCAGGGTGAATATTGTAGCTGTACGCTGATCACTGGTTGACGCACCAATTCCATTGCATGGTTCACTACTCTCTGAATCTTCAACCATGTCAGTGTCATGGCAGCTCTGATCTAATGCTGCTAAACTATCTACGCCAGGGTGAATGCCTGTAGCTGTACGCTGATGACTGGTTGATGCACCAACTCCAATGCATGGTTCACTACTCTCTGAATCTTCAACCATGTCAGTGTCAAGGCAGCTCTGAGCTAATGCTGCTGAACGATCTACGCCAAGGTGAATGTTTGTAGCTGTACGCTGATCACTGGTTAATGCACCAACTCCAATGCATGGTTCACTACTCTCTGAATCTTCAACCATGTCAGTGTCATGGCAGCTCTGAAATGCTGCTGAACGATCTACGCCAAGGTGAATGTTTGTAGCTGTACGCTGATCACTGGTTAATGCACCAACTCCAATGCATGGTTCACTACTCTCTGAATCTTCAACCATGTCAGTGTCATGGCAGCTCTGATCTAATGCTGCTGAACGATCTACGCCAGGGTGAATGTCTGTAGCTGTTCGCTGATCACTGGTTGACGCACCAACTCCAATGCATGGTTCACTACTCTCTGAATCTTCAACCATGTCAGTGTCATGGCAGCTCTGATCTAATGCTGCTGAACGATCTACGCCAGGGTGAATGTCTGTAGCTGTACGCTGATCACTGGTTGACGCACCAATTTCAATGCATGGTTCACTACTCTCTGAATCTTCAACCATGTCAGTGTCATGGCATGCTGCTGAAAGATCTGTAGATTCAGGAACAATGTTGTATGCCCCCTTAGACATGTCCAGAAGTTTGAGCATGGCAATCTTGTAGTCTGTGTCTTGCTTTTTGGGCTTTTTAAAGGGAATAAGAGAGTAAGCTTTTGAGAAACAGCTCATTCTATAGACTGCAAAGCTCTTTTCAAAGCAAATGGCATAAGTACTAATGGAAACATTTATACTGACTTATTACAAGCAATTGTCTGCAGGGTTGGAAATTCGCGGTACACTGGTTCACCAGCGTACTAAACTTAAATCACAAGGTACCAAAGTCAATTTGGTGTATATTTTCTACTTAAGTACTACAAGTGGCGTACCAAAATTGATTAGAATCAAAATACAATTGGTTCACAATTAATGCTCAACCATCAGTATCATGATACTTGACAGTGAACATGTGTAACTTGCATCAAACTGAAAACTACCAATGAAATAATATTTTCGCCATTCAAGTACACTATTCCATCACAATTACATCAACTCTTTAGCAAAAATATCCATACTGATGTGTGATAAGTGTAACTTTGGGTTACATCAAATCTTTATTATGCAGTAGCTCTAGTAGTTTTAGATTTCTGTGGTCTGCAAGCAAGCCATTATATTAAGCGTGCACCGGTGATTTTTACACAATGGTCCCCGAGATTTTGCGCCTGGTTTGCATCTAAAACATCTAAGTAGGGGACAGCTAATTTTCATAAACGGCGCCTGGTCATTTCCCCAACGTTACTATACATACAAACCTGAGGTGACTGCGAAAAATGACGGATGCAAAGACATAATAGGCCTACTGATGATTCAAAATGAAATTGTGTACATTCCTATAGCAACGTTGTATGTACTGACAGTACCATGTTCCTTACCTACCCTTGTGCACTTGCATTTGTGTAGCGCTGTTCGTGGCAACTCCGCATGTTAGCGACACACTTAAGTCAATGGAGATTTGTTGTCTGATTGAGTGAATTTCAGCAGCGCTCACCAAAACTTAGTCAGGCTTACTAAAACTGGAAACCTGTACACACTGGTAAGCACTTGGGCCCAAATTGCTTACCAGCGTGATTTTATCGCGAATTTCCAACCCTGATTGTTTGCAGAACAGCCTTCAGAGCTTGCTGTCTTGACCAAACAGACAAAAGTATATATGTTTCCTGTAGCTGCACTTTTGTTGGGCATGCAATATGTTTACTTGCACAGAACATGTAGTTAATGTAGTCCAATATAAAACAAACATTTTCTGCATGTGGTACTGGGCATGTCTTGCTGTACAGTACGTGTGATCTAAAACCTTGGTTTTAACACATACTGTATGTCAGGGCAATTTGAGCAAAATGACAGGATCTTATTAACCAGAATGCCAAAGTGCAATTTGGTTTTGATGATAAATTTAACATGAGTATGAATCTGAGATACTGACATAATTGATCTCAGTGATATAGGGAGAAGCGTGATGTGACTAGCAGTACATTCACAATGGCAGCTGCTGACACTACTGCTGGTAATTAGTAAGCTTACTAAATATGAGATCTTTCCCAGCTTCCTCATCCTGAGATATGAAGTTTACAAGGTTTTCACAATTTGACCCTGATGACCTCCACCAAAAACAACAGGCTTCTTGTATACATTGAGTATACTCAATGTGGTATAACCTACATACCAAGTATGACATCTGTCCAAGCTTCCCTCCTTGAGATATTTTGTTTACAAGGTTTTCACAATTTGAACCCTGTTGTCCCAAAATGACCTATGACCTCCACCAAAAACAACAGAGTTTCTCTGCTCAATGTGTTACATCTACATACCAAATTTAAATTTTTTCCAATCTTCCCTATTTGAGATATCATGTTTACAAGCTAGGCATCACCCTTCACATACACACACACAAACACCAAGCATAGGTTTACGATTTCATTAAACCACGGTGTATCTATCTTTTCACATATCTGAAAGGGACTAAACTATGAACCGAATATATTAAACACAATTACCTGCTTCCAAGGTAAATCTGTAATGCCGTAATCATAGAGCACTTCTTCACCCTCTTGAATTTCCTTCACAGCAAAAAGACAAAGCACAGGACTTCCATCCACATCAAGTGCCTTCATCTTCGAATTTACTTCACTCTTTTCCCCGTGGTTAACAAGCCGACCAAGATGTGGCCCTTTTGTGGGTTCCTCTGATACATCGATACTAGAGAAAAAGAAATCAATTCAGCCCTGGAAGATCATATCCTTTCAAAATGTAAACAAAAACATGCAGCATCTCCCCTTACCTGTGTAAGATTCCATTCCAGTCAATAATAAAAAATCCAAGGGAAATACACACAAAGAAAGCTCTTACACTGAGTTGTGTATTCAATTGTTAGGAAATGTTACTACAAAATGGTCAAACTCACAGAATATTTAACATGAATTAATACCCCTTTACATGTTTAAAGGCATTATGTGCTCTTCACCATGAACCAGGATTTTAAAGAAAATTTAAAACAGATGTAAAGAACACATATCAATACATAAAGTAACACATCTATAGGTCACAAAAGCAGTCACTTTCACATTTCTGTGATGGTCCTTTCTAATTGACGAAAGTGATGGAAGTTATACCATCACTTTGCACTACTCCTTTCATACAAAGGAAAATGGGAGCATATTTCAATTTGTAGGTTTGACTTAAATGTTATTATCCTAAAGCAGATAGATATATGATATAGAAGCTTACCATGTAATTGACAACATTGTGATCATTTACTCACCAGTAGCACTTGCCCTTCCATAAAAAGAAATAACGAAACCCAGTAGAGTTTTCTTCTTCGCGACGTTCTCCCTCTTCCTCTGGAACAAATTCTCCAGCATACTGCAGCAAAAAGTCTCCCTTCAAGAATTTTGTCTTTGTCACAACACCTCTGCCTGCAATAATAGATGAAAGTTGAAACAATGTTTGTGAACCCAAAGATACTGAATCTACAAACCTTTATGTTAAATAGATAACAGGGTTTAAATGAAAACATGTATAAGCCCAGTATTGGCTTAATTCCTCCTGTTCTTTTCAACTGGGGTGCTTAGTCAGATGTAAACTTGAGCAATTTATAGGAGTTTTTTTGGCAGTACAATAAACTTTCACTTATTCAGTGATCAGACTTATTCAGAGCGCTACCTCTGCCGACCTTGACACCTTCACAAAAAGCACTATAGATTATCTAGTTAATATGGGCTACCTATGTACCTAGTCTAAATTCAAACAACTTTTACTTTACAATTAATCAACAAAAAGCAAGAGGTACAGGTATCTTGTAATAAGACTTGTACTAAGGGTAATTAGCTAGATATCACATATGAAGACCAACCATGTTATTCATCAGGTATCGTGTTTACAAGGTAACCAGACATGGACCTCTGGTGATCTTACATGACATTTTCACTCTATGAATAGGGTTCATATACACGAAAGGTACGTTTGAAGTTGAACCCATTTTAAGTTATTAGCTATCATATTCTTTTAAGTATGTACAAAGCTATCAAGTGTGCCACCATATCAGATAGGTATAGATATTGTACTTTTCTGTGCTGGATCTGGATCCTTTGTTGTAAGTTTTAAATTGCTAGTTCTTTGCAAAACAGCAAATGTTTCAGGAAAGAAGACCATCAGTGTAAGATGTGATTGCGGGCTACTGTATCTATATCAGCAGTGAAAAAGGTCATTTGATTGTTTTAAACATTCATGCATACAGAGAGAATAAAATACAGAGCTCTTACCTTTTAAGTGAAAATGCTTGACCTGAAACTGTTCCTGATAACAACACATTCTAACCCAGTGCTAAAATTTCTTTCTCCTGGGGACTCGAGTTCGAAGACCTGGTGCTACAAGAACAAGAATGCAAAAAAGGGGCAGATGCAATATATATATTAAATATTTTGATACTATTTTAAGGCTTTTAAGGCTTCTTGACCAGCTATGGTTTCTGAACAGTTGTGTTTGCCATTAGATTTTCTTAATGCTGCAACTAGTATGTACACAAGTATCTGCAGGGGGCAATTAAGATGCTATTTTTCAATTCACTGGTGCATGTAAAGCACGTTTAGTAATTTTCCCCATCTGATCCCCAAGTTTATTAGAAAAATAGCTCTGTGATTCAAGTCTTTGCTCATATTCGCTATAGGTCTATTTGCAGACAATCCTAAAATTTCCGTAAAATTGCTCGCGAAATGCTCAATCCGTTTGAACCAACATATAGAGCCGCATATACGGCTCTGACAAAGGAAAACATAGTATGCACATGTACATGAAGTCACGTCAATTGAGAGAGTCTTGCATCGCAATAACTTGATGTTAAATGTAATAAATAAGACTACTGAAAAAGTGAACTTTACCAGAATTTGGGATAAGTTTATTTTGTGCAATACGGGTAAATGCACACCTTGATATTATAAATGCATTTTGGTTATGTGTTGTCACCTATGGTGCGGAGCGGGAGGGAGTGTGTGAGCGTATACACACTCTTTTCAATCTCGCAACAAGAAAATCAAAAGTATAGTTATTAGCCCAACCTTGCGTGTAGATCTTATTATATATCTAAAATTTGGGCTACGTTTGCCTCGTATAACATCTTTTCACATTTACTCCCCCCCCCCCCCCCCCCCCCCCATCGAACTAGATTGGAGTCTCCTTCAACAACATCATGGAAATATTCTTTCCCTGGATCACGCCTCTGTATATAGTGAATACCTTGAGTCAATGGGGTGAAATGGTGAATGGGGTTACTGAACAGTCGCTTGGAACAGCAGTTTGTTAAAAGAAAGTTTCACTATATATTTCACAATTTCGTTTCGTCTCCATTTCGAAAGAACGAATTGTACTGAAATTCCAATTATTATCTAAAAAATTGGTTGTATAGTTATCTAAAATTTTCGAATTGCTCCTCCAAAGTTAGCATTAACTATATGTGTTTTAGGTATATGTTATCCGCAGAAATCAAATACGTGACTATGACACGCATTAATCACGCAGAGAAGGGATGAAACTAATACTTCAGATGTATAAGATTTAATGAAATAAATGAAACAGCATCCAATAAACAACATATCTTCGAGTAATTCACCTGATGAGTTTGTGGTTCCCATCAATATGCCAGAGGGCATTTGGCCCATGCAGCTACTCGGTACTCCCTTCGTGACAGAGCTGATTTCTTCCTCTTCTCGACGCCTGTGAGATAATATGGATAACATTGGATTACACGTCTTACAGCATAGTATGTTTGCAGCTAGGGAACATTACCAAATAGGAATAATAAATCTGAACTTACTAATGCAATGTTGCCAAATGAAAGAAGTTAGATGGCAACTTTATTGTTGCGTAATATCCGCATTATAAATATTTTATAAATATAAAGACATCAGTGGGATAACAGGGTTGTGAGGGTTTTGTGATCACGGTACCGTTGATTCGTTGACTCTGTTGACTGCGGACACTTTCCCAACACCCTTAAGAAATCTACCCACCAGTAAAATTAATCTTCGCGTGCCTTCTGCTAAAGATATCAAAGATAGAGACTTGGCAAGCCTCGCGTTACAAACATATAACAAGAAATATGTGTAATTCCTATTTTCAATTATAATTTTGAACTTAATCTTTAACTTGATAAATGGGCATTCGAATCCAAGTTATGTATAGTGATATTTCAAGTGTGTCGTATGAATGATAAGCAGAGAAGAAATTTGAATTTGCCCTCTTCGTTGTTATCTGAATACGCAGGAGCTCGTGAAGCCTCGATGAACTTTATTGTTATTGCAATTAAATCGCACTTATTCAATTAAATCACTCTTATCTTACCCTCTGCACTCTGCGTATTATTTGACGAATTCTCTCTCTCGACATGAATATTCCCTTGCTTTCCAAAGCCCCAGAGACCATTTTTTCTCTATACATGGCGTTCTGCTGCAAAACCGCTAAAACGGCATCGTCAAGCTGAGTATCTGCATAGTCGAAATAATATAATAAAAAACATACTGACGTAATACAATATTATTGTGATGTCGTATGTACTGTATTTTACACTGTTCACCCAATTCTACTGCAAAACATAACTATTGCAGAACCGACGTTATGGTAATGGGGGTTTGTTGGTATTTTTGTTTGGCTTCTACCAAGCCCTGTCAGTCACGGTGATATGAATTTTTGTGTGTAAAGGAGCAAAAATGGACTACAAGTAGTCCATCTTGCGATGGCATGTTCCCTTCAGTTGGAATGTCTTTCGCACAGTCTGCTCTTGCCTGAAACCGAACGAATTCATAGTAACAACTTCGCATAGTTTGCTAATCATTTTGGTTAGCCCAAGCTCCCTTTAAAATCAAGTGGTCGTTGGTTCATGCAAACTTATTAAAAGTCGGCCTTCAACCAATAACTCCATTACTTGGCTCAACATAGACGACAGATCCAAAAAAAACAAAGTGTAGTTATTCTTAACAAAGCTATTATTCCCCACAGGAAGAGGTCGATCAGCGATTAAACTCCTTTAAATATAGAAAAAAACTGCAGAGTGAAGTTTCTGTTGCTGTACATATATTGACATGAAAGCGGATAATAATTTATATGCACTGATCTTTAAGGAATATCAGCTGAAATATACCAATTTAAAAAAAAAGAGGTGAAGGGGAGGGGTACTCAACTTGAAAGAGCGAGCTATCCTTATACTGATTGTGTAAAAAAATATGGAAATATTCGAAGTGCATATAGTGAGTAATTATCCTGGTCTATGAAGTTTTTTACTGTTGGCATATTGTGTCTCTCTCTGCTTTGACAAATTGCTAACAGTTTCCATGTGATAGCCTCGAAGAATTAATCGGCCACAAATAGACCCATAAAGTAGTTAATGTGTCTTTGGGGACGTACGGGTTTGCGACAAGGAAGGTTAGTGTCATCTCTGTCGAGGACAACATATACCAAATTGATTGCTCGGTGACCTCGATGTAGTTATTATTATTCAGAGAAACCTGTCATCGGTTGAACCGTGGAAGTATTGATCAGACTCCCATGGTAGAACCAATGAGTTACGTATCAATTTCTTGGTAAAAATAACGTTTTTCTGTCAACCCATTATTATTACTCATTGTGGCGCGGTTGCAAACATGTCCGTAAGGCAAAGGTGTATCACCATGTAAACCTTAGTATGATTTATTTTTGTTGAGGGGGGGGGGGGTGTGGGGTCCTTAGGCTCTGTGACTCTTGTTTCAGGTTTAAATATATGCATGAGGCATTAACTATGTTACTAAAATATGTATATGAAAGACTGTTTTGTATTGTCTCATTTAGTGTTTATACTGTCATCCTGTTTGGACAGGGAGCTCTCCAAGTAACAGCTCCTTGGTTTCACCACGCCAAGTTTATTACGTTCCTCAAACACAATCTACCCTACAAGATTGTATGGGTTAGGTAAATTGTAATCATGGTAACTCATGCATCAAACTTCAAGAAACGTTATAGCCTACTCACGCCCCAGTCACGGGCACATAATTCCAAAGGTGTGGACTAAATTCCAATCGCTCTCCCCGAATGATTTGTTGAGGCATAGACCTTAAAGACGAGCTGTGACTATGGGTTTCATGAATGTATATTTTTCTGCGGAGTGCTCTCGGAAGAAATTTACACAGTTCAGGCTTCAAATGTATGTTTCGTCTAAATCAAATAAGGTAAATAATTAGGTTTATATATACACACGGTTGTGTTTGTTAAAACTTTAAATTTTGAAGAAACAAAATTCAAAAGTTGTCGTTTGTTTTCACGGTTTCCCCGAAAGACCCCCCCCCCCGACGGCTAAAACGTTACCCTTCGGACAGACCGTGGAGGTAAAGTCCCCTGCCACCTCTCCTTTCATACGCCATTGATCAGCCCTTAAATGGTATTCAACGCCGAAATAGTCATTAATCACTTTCTGATCATAATTTGAAGAGGGCGTACCAAGGAGAGAGCATACCTTCTTATTAATACGTAAAAAAGAATAATAAGTTTGTAAAAATAATATAAATACATAATGCACTTGTCATCCAGCCTCTGAAAAGATCCTGCTAAGATCGAAACGTCAGGCCCATATACTTTGACGCATTAGTTAATATTGTATACTATCGAACACAGCCTCGCCCCATCATTAAGATACATGTAGAACATATTTCGTTCGATCAATCGGGAAACCTTAGCCTCTTTGGATTGGAAACGATGCATTGTTGCACAACTCTGACAAAACTATGAGATATAAGATTAATATATTACTAGATGTGATTGTACAATTGGTTGATTCTTACTACATGGTTATTTAGCATATAATATCTAGAATTAACTGTCCTGAGCCTGTTTGGGTTACTTTTAAGGAAATAAAAAATCTCTGACCATTAAGTTCGGCATTCAAATCTTTCTTTCGTAGGTGCAAATCGCGACGTCTCCTTTTAGTCGTTGTTACACTTATGTCCAACATTTCAGCCATTTGTTGATTTGTAAAACCCATCTCTACGTATTCGCGTATCTTCTCGTCCACGTTGAACGACATTCTTTGTAATTACAATATGGATTCTTTTTCGCGTAGACTGTTTGAATTTTCCCACAAGTTAATATCGAAACTAACGTTTCATATGGTAGTAACCGTTGATACTCTCAATCTGTACAGACATGAATATGTATGTGTAGGAAAACTGAAGAGTGACCTTCGTTGACCCCGTGATGTGCATATTGTTTTGGGATCACGCCTTGGAAACACGCCTTGGTTACAGGTTAGTAGCACCTTCTGTTTATGGCAAGCCATGTGCGACAAACACTGCATAATATATCCTCGTATTAATTGGAATTTATACGCGTATTAATTGGAATATATACGCGTATATATTATTAGCCAATCATATGGCTTAAATATATCCGCGTATTAATTCGAATATATACACGTATTAAATAAAATACATATGGGGATTAAAGCCAATATATGCACGGATTAATTAGAATATACACGAAAAAACATTTCCGCTCTTGCTGTGTACATTTGCCAACGATAGATGTTTTGGCGGGCTCGCGAGATCGCTTCAAAAAGCGAAACTTTACACATGTACAACACATTTATATTCGAATTAATACGCGTATATATTCGAATTAATACGCGGATATATTATGCGGTGTTTGTCCCACATGGCTTGCCATATCCGTTTAGGGTAGTAGCGCCACTAATTTACAGTAGCATCGCCGCCTGTAGTAGTAGTTACATTGCCTATTGAGAGTAGTAGCGCCTCCTTTTTACAGTAGCATCGTCACTTAGGAGTAGTAGCATCTCCTGTTTAGAGTAGTAGCATCTCCTGTTTAGAGTAGTAGCATCTCCTGTTTAGAGTAGTAGCACCCCCTGTTTAGGGTAGTAGCACCTCCTGTTTAGAGTAGTAGCACCTCCTGTTTAGAGTAGTAGCGCCACCTGTAGTCCATTTGGCGTTCCATAAAATTCATATTCATTCAGAGTTCTGGCAACTGCATGTTCTACTGGAGTTAAAGAGGGGGTATACTGTGGTGTAGCAATTTCACAATATCACCATAGTTAACTTTGTTAAGTGATAGTATTCTATTGTTGATTTAACACATTGCATGGTTAATGAGTTATGTTCTAAGTACATTTTCCAAGCTATGTTGCACAAGCACGATTCTGTAAGTTAATCAGTTTGTAATTTGTTTTCACACAGTGTTGTTCAATTCTCAAAAGTAAAAGGAGGATTGTGGTTCATAATTCATTCTTGTTGTGTCAAGCTATTATATTCTATATTAAGGTAATTTGTTAATTCTAATCGTATAAAGACACAGCCCCCATGTAGATAGTTGAGAGTGATAAAGGCTACCACCTTTTATTAGATTTGGTCCGAATTCGGTGTTAAGATTTTTAAGAGGAAGGTAAAATAAAGGGACATTTTACATGCCGTTCTTGTATTTGACTAAATTCTTATTGTTCTTACTGTCTTAAAGGATAATGCAATTAAGGTAAAAACAATTTTAAATTTGGTCGAAGTAATCGCGATATACTGAGCTGCCCTGAGGTGGAGCTGGGTTTTATCCCCGAAAAACACCCTAAATGTGCATCAATGCAGCTGAAATAAATACATGGTGTATTTAATAGACTTGACAATAAATATGAAGTCCATTTAGGGTCATATATTAAATTTGTATTGCAACCCTTTTCATTTTACAAAACTCAGGTCACAGTGAGACACCGTAGCACAGTTTCAAAACGGGGCGCGGCTTAACACAATGGTTTCACATAATTTAATATCATTACATGCACTGAGCTGGTGCAAAGCTGTAACCCCTGATGGCTTTAACACGGTGATATTATTGACATGACAAGAGAGCAAGCGCCATTTCGGAAGGATTGATCGCGTTTTCGGAACCCAGCAATACTCTAGCCTTTGAGCACGTAAGGTGTACGTTGGCTACAACTAAGAATATTTGTACCTGAAACAACCTACCTACCTTCTTCGGCTGATTCGAACGTGTAACCTATCGAAGAATTACGCGATTATTGCTTTTGCAATATTTTTAAAGCGTTAGAGTCTAGACCTGTGGTCTGCCTGAACTCCTTGATTTAACACTGATAGTGTAACGCTAGGCCTTGGGCATACTAGTACTGGCAGTGGTACTAGTAGTACTACTACTACTACTACTAGCACTGGGTATACTACTATTTACTGACAAAGAGCCGATGTAAGTAGTACTACACAGGTGAGGCCTAACACTAGTAACAGCTACAGTAGATCTAAGGTGCGGTCTATTTTCTGCAACAGTTAATTTCTTAGATTTAGCCTAAAAGTTTTGGAACGCCAAGACTTATTGCTCACTAACACTTCTAACATAGCATAGCCTACAATTACAAATAGGTCCAGGCCTAGGCTGCAAACTGCAAGAGCAACATAGTATGGCTAGGCCATAGTTAGACAAGGCAAAAAGAAAATGTTCAAAGCTACCAGGACGTAAGCTACCGTTAGACTAACCAGGAAACTATTGTTTCCACCAGTACTTTCTGCGACAATATTCATGCAGGTCAATTTTAAAACCAGGGGCTCAACTTTCAAACCAGGTGCAAAATTAAATTGAAATCGGGCAAACCCTGTATTGCATGATTGTTGGAAACCACACAAACTGAAACAAAATATAAAGGCCAAGTGAAATGCAGCAGTGACTGTTCAATATATATTTTGGAAGTTAGTGTTGCCGAATGTACCACATTTCATTAAAAGGCCAGTCAGTCCCATGACCTAGCATTTCTAGCAATTTCTGGAAAATGATATCTTCCGTAATATAATTCTACACATAAATTTGTTATATTAATATTGCCAATCAGTGCCAAATGTCAACTTTGGCTGTAAATAAAACAGTACGTTTCAAGTACAGTACCGCTCACGTATAACTCCGCGTAGACGTATACTCGATTATACGATGTTATACGTTTCTGTACGCAACTTTCTACGCGGTGTCTACGCCGTGTCTACGCGACTTAGGGCTTCGCTCTAGTGCCCCTGAATAGGGATTATACGCGCGTAAAGACGTACAATCTCGTATAATCTGTAAACGGTAGGGTGTTCGCAGCCGCTTTACATAGCAGAGCTTCTATGGGTGAGAATAAACTGTGATGAAGAAAAGAGTCGGTAAACTCAGTATCGCACCAAGCCCAATTAATGACTTTCCAGAATATTCAACCCCAGAGTTAGCATACACTTAAGCCGATAAGAATAAGAGTAACAAAGAAAACAGCGCTACTAGGAGCACAAACGATCGATACAATCAGTGTAAAAACTCTATATTAATTACGACAATGTGCCCCAGTTTGTTACTATTTATATAAGTTCCTCCCGTTAGGCATTAAATCTATGAGAACTAGGTACAGTGGTGTTCCGTCGAGGTTGACCTAGTCGTCCGATTTCAAAACGTCTGAAAGTGTCCGGAACTGTCTGGTTTCGTCCAAGCGTCCGGTTAGAAAAAAAACCCGTCATACCCAGTATTCAAAGCCAAAAGTGTCCGAAAACGTCCGATGTAAAGTTTACTAGCCCAAAAGTAACAAAAGAGTGGAGTTTTATCTAGAGCATTTGTGGTCACATGGCCGCGACGATTCCTCAGCGTGATAACAATAGTCTGTAAGGATTACAAGTTCACTGGCAAAACTCTGTGCAGAAATATTTACTCACTATCATTTACTATTTTGAGGCTTACAGCTAGCAAGGCACATTTTCCCCCTGTCAGATGGATACGACAATATAATATCGCTTAATACGTACAGCACTTTTCGTTTACAAGATAAATAGTATTAGAAACGTGCTAAGTTCAAAGTTCGATTCCCCGCGAGGTGGTACAGTACCGTCTCTTCCATTTTGACATGAGACACGGACGAAGCTCTGTGCCTAAATAGAGATTTTTAAGGTTACTAGGATACGGTTTAACGAAATTAAAGCTACAATATAAGGTGACCACCAGGGCCCTAAGGCGGGCCCCTGGACCCCACACCATTATGCTTGCACGCTATACGTGTTCGGTGTGTTCGATGCGCGAACGTCGGCAGGAAATCGGCAGTGTGTACGCGGGAAATTGAACAAGGTTTTCCAACACTTATGTAGAACTGAGTGTGTAAAATATTTTCTTGGACTCTTGCCCCAGGCCTCAACAAATTGGCTCGCCGATGGCGAGTGGAAGTTTAGCTTTGGTCAATGGGGACATGCACTAGCAGTAGTAGCTCCACATATCATGAGTGACTCAAAGACTAGTCAAACCCCAATAATACCAAAGCTATCATTGCTATAGCATTACATGAAAGCACTGCCTTGGCAAACTTAGAGTG
This sequence comes from Apostichopus parvimensis, assembly GCA_000934455.1. Taxonomy (NCBI): domain Eukaryota; kingdom Metazoa; phylum Echinodermata; class Holothuroidea; order Aspidochirotida; family Stichopodidae; genus Apostichopus; species Apostichopus parvimensis. The sequence continues at coordinate 113,056 of KN883754.1, forward strand.
AGTCTAATTAAAATGAGTGAATGTTTTTGGATGGGCTGACATTATTTAGACAATTGGATGCAAACTGAAGGCGGACTAGTGTCAAAACAGACAGTCCTGATGGTATCGTAAACCCAGTAGCTGGAAATGCACAGTAAAACTAGTTGCAACAAGAACCTAATTTTCAGGGATGCCAGAATTCCGGCAATAGCCCGAATTCCGTCTTTTTTCCGATTTTGAAATTTGGTTCCGGCTCCACATGATCTTTCTGTTCTGGCAGTTGAAACAGGCATGAGCTTTTTTCCTCAAATTTCCATGAATTTCTGACTATTATCCTAACAAAACTGTAACATACGCAAATTGGAGTCTATACCGCAATTTTTTTTCTGGATTTTCATAAAGTTCCCAACATTGTTGCAATTAGTAGGGACAAATAATAAAATTTGTGGCTCTCTTTGGAAGTGACTCGAAAACGGAGATATTTCTGGAAATTTCCTCTTGGACTAGGCCCTACATATAAAAGATAGATGTCCCCGGAAAAGTCCCTAAAGTTCATTTCCTGGCCTGTCAATTCAGAATGAGACTTCTGCGGTACTGAGGCATATTTCACCTTTACCGAAAGTGCCATTTTAAGGTTAAAGAATCGAACACATGACCATGATCCAGTTATGTGTGTTTCAATCTTATGGTGTTGTTTCTTATTTTCTAATATTGTATTTTTTATAGTATTTTTTTTGGAAGTGTTAATTTCTAAAATATGATATTTCAAAATAAAGTTCAGATAAGAATAAAATTCAGATGCAACATACAAGGCCTGGGAAGTTCCATTTCCGGTGATCTGGGAGGGATATTTTGCCAAAATATTCTTGAGCCGTTACGCGCCAACCAGGGTGGCGCCCCCCTTAGATAGCTTTTGGGACGTCCAAGTCCCCACAACTTTCAGGTCCTAGGTGCAAACCCTGCTGGCATCCCTGAAAATTTGTCTTTTGTGAGGTGAAATGTCATTTGAGGTTAACAAAGTACAAGTCCGAAAACATGAGGAGAACAAACTTCTATACATACATTAGCATGACTGAATTTGATGATTGATATGAAGGTCCACATGAACGAAAGATCCTCAGATTGCTAGCCAGTTGGCAGTTTGTTTTGTGATTCCTTGCCTAAGGCAGAAGGAATCTATGGGATAGTGATGTTGTGTAGGTGAATGTATGTATGTGACACTTGCTCATTAAAGCTCTAAGCCTCTAACTTCAGAAGGCTAACGGGTGTACATTTCATATTTGGTGTGTATGTTCCCCTTAGGTAGAACTGGTTTGGGATTGTTTTTGGTATTGGTCAAAGATCATTTATAGGTCAACACAGGTCAAAGTTACAAAACAACTTTCACACAAAATCTCAAGAAGTAGAAGTTGCAGGCAGTTCAAACTTGGTGTGTAGCTTGCTGTTGGTAGGTAGACAATCTGGATAGTGTTTTTCATAAACGTGAAAGGCAATTTGATGTTGCCAGAGATCAAACAGAAAACCTTGTAAACACGATAACTCAATATTACAAAATTGGATGGACTTCAAACTTGGTATGTACATAGTGAGTTCTTGGCTGCTATTGTTCTAGGCTGAGATCAAAGGTCACTGGAGAAACATTGTAAACACTAGTATATCTCAAGAAGAGAAGCTTTGATGAATCTCATGCTTAGGATGTTGATGTCCCATATTGCAAAGAGGAACCTATTGAAATTGGTGGAGGTCAATTGGTAATTTGCGGTTAACCGTTGAGTCACAGTGTTTTTCATAAACGTGAAAGGCAATTTGATGTTGCCAGATGTCAAACAGAAAATCTTGTAAACATGATAACTCAAAAAGTACATCTTTCTTGAACTTTATACTTTGTATGTAGATGCAGCTTGGTGAGTGCTAGAATTAGGGAGGCACTGGATATCCGGTCCGGCCGGACTATCCGGCCGGATAGTGAGCAATTATCCGGTTCCGGTTCCGGGCGGATATTTTTCAAAATCCGGCCGGATCTTTTTCAAAATCTGGCCGGATCTTTTTCAAAATCTGGCCAGAATTATTCCTTAAAAAGGTGTTGGTATTAACTTAAATCAATGTAAACTATTTCCAAAAATTAATAAAAACATTCAAAATAAGGAAAAATTAGGTTTAACATGTTTAATTTAATTTTCTCAATGGTCTGACCCACTGTTTCTAAAGATTAACCAAAATAATACAACAACTGTAATAATATGAAGCTATATACAACAAATACAGTTTGCAGTGAAATCATTTCTTGCAGCATTCATCAGTTTAATATTGTGCAGTTAAAATAGACCATTCATATACTTATCAGTCAAAATACTGTTCCATTGAATCTTTACTTTCCAATTATTGTTGGCATTCATGTTTTCTCTGAATTTTGTTACTCATTGTTTGTGGTCATGGCAATATGCAAATTGTAATCTTGGCACTTTTATAAATAGATGAAACAATGGACTAGAAGAGTTTCTACCAAATGGGGTGCCAGTCACAGAAAAAACATTATCTAATTTTCTTACAGAAAGAGATATCTCTTGTCACCATGAAAGTTCCTAAAAGTTCAGAAAAACCTAAATCATTAAGTGATCTAATGAACATTCAATTCCATTTTAAAGGATAGATAAAAGATAGATAAGAAGTTTCTTCCACTTCTGGAAAGATACAATGC
>KN883754.1:115967-126144 GCA_000934455.1 Apostichopus parvimensis
CAATTATATTGTAGTTATTTTATTAAAGAATGTAGATTACACCACTTCAAGTCATATTTAATCTCATAAATGGGGTCTTAATTGCACCTTCTTTATAATATGCGTATACCTCACCTAAGATTTGCTCCTTGTTTCATACTTCTACTTCTTATTAATGATTTTCTTTTGTGTAATGAAAAAGTCCGGTTCGGGCCGGATTTTATCCGGCCGGATTTCATGTACTATCCGGCAAAATCCGGTTCCGTCCGGATCCAAAAGTTTGGATCCGGTGCATCCCTAGCTAGAATGCTATTGAAATTGATAGAGGTGAAAGGTCCAATGAGGTCAAGAGGTGTCAAAGTCAGAAAACCATTTAAACATAACTCCAAAATTAAAGCTATAATTAACCTGTGAATTATCCAGTGCTATGATTTCCTTTTGTGAATGTAGTTTGGTCAAATTCAGTTCAGATTTGTTTCGTGAAGGGTCTCTATAAGTCTTCAACCAAACATAGTCATCCATTAAATGAAATCTGCTTCAGTTTGTTGATGATCTGTAACACACCAGACCTGTCTACCTGTTTGACCCGAAAATAGGGAGAATAACATTTTTCAGGGCCAAAAAATAGGTAGAATAAGGGGAAAATATGGAGGTTGGTAATTTTCAACTGAAATGATATAAATACTCCTAAATAAGTAGTCTACAGTACCGCTCAAGTATAACTGGACATGTGTACGGGCACAGGATCGTATAAAGATGTATAAACAAGTACAATCGCGTATAAACTCGTTGACAAACAAATTGCCGCGTAGACACCTCGTATAATCCCTGTACGAGTTTTTACGCAGGAAATGCTACTGTGCTCAATGAATAGGGATTACAATCGCCGAAAGAATTAGTGAGATGTTTGAAACAGCCGTTTCTTAAATCCTAGCAGCGAAGAAGACGCAGGTAAAGTGTTTGCCGGCATATAACTTAACTGTTTAACTGTTTTTCATCGTAACAAGTAGCCTACATGCGAACTGCACACATATGGTACGCAGGCGCCGCGTATGCAAACAAGCTACAACTTGTGTATATTAAACTCAGTGCACCATGGCATATGCACAGTGCACGCCGTACTACTGTACCGTATTTAGGACTCTACCAATACCAACGTATAATAACAACCTTGCGCGAAGTCCGAGAACTGACAAAGCAGCCTGCTATTGGTTGAGAGTCCCGTACAGCACTGTGTCAGTAGTAACGTGTAAATTGTAAACAATCTATTTTTAGATTACACTTATTACGCGAATAAGCATAGGACTAACTGTTGGCTATTTTCAAAAATGTCGCAAGTGATGAAACATAAAAAACCGGGAGAATAGAATATGAAACCGGGAGGCCTGGAGATTTGGGTAAAAACCGGGAGTCTCCTGGTAAAACAGGGAGAGTTGACGGGTCTGACACACTCACTGTAAGACATTCAGGAGGCCATTATCAGTTTTCACCTTCTGAGCTTGAAGGGGACTACATCTCATTTGGATTCAAAATTGGCCATTTTCTCTATGATTTTTCTCTTGTAAAATATTTCACAGTGTATAAACAATGTCTTGTAGAGCTCTCATGTATTTATAACAATTATTAAAGGGATGGTTTCAAGGTTGCAGCTCATTGACCTTATTAATACATGTATGTATGTGTCTAGATTTCACATGGGAAGGCTGTTCTTTCTGGATATATTGAAACATTTTTGGAATAAACATCATATTTACTGTAAAATTCTCACCAGTGAATGAAATGGTTGATGTCCACAAGGGAAATACCACACGTAAGAGTGTGAAATCTCTGATTCATTTTTACTCTCACTTAATTCTTGGACAATTTTACTCACTCGCTCTACATAAATCAGATACATATTTGTAATTATATGGCAAGGAATCTCTGGATTTCTTGTTTATCACAGATTAGAGGCCAACCTACTGAAGAAGTGGCCAACCATCATCATCACATGCAGGAGGATCTTAGATGACATTTTTAACTGTGACAGAAAGAAATGTGTATCAGGCAGAACAAGATGCTGTTGCTCTGGATTGTATTGGTAGTTTCAAGTATTAATGGTGAGACGCTTATAAATTCTTGGGGTAAAACTCTGAAGTTTTTCAGATTTCAATGTAGAAACACATTGTTACAAAGTCAGCAAATTTACCAGGATCTTTTGCTTAGGATGAAAATCACAGTAAAGGAACCATGTCAAACAACCCTACTATAGTCCACTGGGTAATTTCCTGCCCATTTTTCAGACCAGAATAAAGTCTTCATGCTCATGTGATCACACAGGCCTTTCCAGTGATTCCACAACACACAAAAGAGCTGCACTAATCTTTACGAACACATAACTGGTGTTCCATGGAGAAGGAGCCCTGATAGGTAGACACCTATTGTGATTAACCTAAACCTACCAAATTATCACCACATAGTCCCACATCTCTTATTGATTTATCCTTGAAATCATGAAATTTGATGCGTTTGAAGTGATTCTTTGCTATGTGAGTTTTCACTGCAATTAAAATTTCATCGAAGTGCATAATTTCTGGATTTCTGTAGATGGTATAAATGCACTAAGTATTGTAAAGGAAAATCAAAACAATTTAACCGTGTTGACATCATTCATTCTGCTTTTGCCAGGTGCATTATAAGTTATAAACTAAATTTGAATTTTTATCTCAATACATAACATGTGTAAGAGTTGCGGATATGGGGTTCTTGTCAGCAGTAAGGGTGTGACCTAACGGATATTTCGCTAACCGTTTAACCGGATCGCCGCCAGTCGGTTAACCGTTTAACCGCCGTTTCCCAATCGCGGCTTTTTCGACGCACCGTCACTCGACTATTAGTATTAATGAAAATAGGGCATTTATGAGTACAAAAATTAAGGTTTTTTTTCCAACAGGTAGCAATTTAGGCAACAAGACGACGATCAATGTATGTTAATTACTAATCAGGCCCAATAATATTGCGAACATTTCGTGTAATAATTGCTGAAAAGAATAACACACATGATCAGTATTCGTGGTCTTCAGAAGTTTAGATCACTGAATTCATATAACTCAGCCTTCGGCAACATCGTAACTTTTGAAAAAAACAATATATTTGTCTATCTATCACAAGATTTTAAACAAAAACTCGCCTAACTTAGCAAACTTACCCACTGCTTATTCATTAAAAGTCATGTTTAGAAAACAAATTAAGCACGCAAGTGTTGTGCGATGGGTTGTAAAAATCAAGTTGAAACTGGTTTGAGCAGCCTCCGATTTCAGCGATGTCACATGCCGTACAGTACTTTACATTTGATACAAAAGTTACTTCAACAACAGCTTCCCAAAATTTGTGTCGCAATAGGTTAAGTTTTAACCGCGCAGCACTGCAGTACCATTCATAATTTGCATATTACACCAAAATTTACACTCGGCGACCAGATGGCGGGAAAATGTAACATCATGTTCAATGTGTTGTGTCGTTCCCATGGTGCGATGAACTTGGGCAAGTTCGAATGTCGATGACCTACTTATGTTCTGTGACCAATGTCAGTGGGAATTATGTGTGTAAAAACTCGGGTTTTTCCACGTGTTATAGAAGTTTTACGTAGGCGGAGCGAATTGTGGGGCGTTGATTGTGAGGAAGCAATTATCTAAGCATCAATATTTGTGAAAAATATCGTAAGGTTTTTCAGATATTCTCTTTGAATGTCCCCTCCATAGATCTGTCTTTCTCCGTCCACTCAAAGGGAAAAATTATCGTAATTATCGAAATATCGCGATAATTTTTGAACTATTTATCGAGACGGTAAAAAGCTAATTTCGCTCGCAATACATGCACAGTATAATACCATGTGGGGAAAAAATGGCTGTACACGTGCGGACCTGAGAGAGCAAACTGGCCTTGTGTTGTTAATGTTATTACGGTACTTTCTAGAACAACCATTTGCGTCTTCTAGGGTCAACATACATTCACACAGGATTTCACCATGCCATTGATCGATGTACATGTACGGGTGATATATGTCGCAAATATAAACTGAGAAAACGAATTGACGACACTATCATGAGTTCATGACTATTGGCCTAATACTATAATTATGTTGAACACATTATTCATGCCTAAAACATCGTTTTTCTGTTTTATATTGATAGTTTGCAGTACATTACTCAGTTTTTTACATATTTTAAAATAATTTTCATGTTTGAAATGTATTTTAATTTTTTTTAAAAATTGTCCGTTTATACGGTTTGTGATTTTCTAAACGAATAGTGCATTTGCGGCCGGTTAAAGGGTTAACCGTTGAAACGGTCACACCCTTAGTCAGCAGCTAGCTGTACAGCAGGCTTATTGGGAATCCCCCTAGTGGTCACGATGTGTGGAGACAGCTGACCACTGTGTCATAAACACAATAGGCTAAAACAAGAATAAGACTGGCTGTTAGGTATAGTACAGTACCGCTCACGTATAACTGGACATGTGTACGCGCACAGAATCGTAGAAAGACGTATACAGTAAACAAGTCAATCGCGTATAAACTTGTAGACACACAAATTGCCGCGTAGACACCTTGTATAATCCCTGTACGAGTTTATACGCAGGAAATGCTATTGTGCTCAATAAATAGGATTAAAGTAGCCGAAAGAATTAGTGAGATGTTTGAAACAGCCGTTTCTTAAATCGTAGTTTAAGGCGTGATATTCACCTAGCAGCAAAGAGGACGCAGGTAAAGTGTTTGCGGCGTAGAACTGAACTGTTTTTCGTTAAATGGGTTGCTATTCAGTGTTTCTTTTCCCGACTTTTTTTTTCAGTTGTAGAGGTTATGTTCCACGGAGGATAAGTTTACTTTAAAAAGTTGGCAACATTTTGAAGAAATAATAAAGTATTACTAAGCGTTTCTTGTGTCAATTTTTTTACATAATTTACCGTTGGTTCTAACAAAATGAAAAGAAAAAAGCTTCCACCCAACAACTGTGAAGAAGGGCCGGTTAAAAACAAAACATGTTTCTCGTCCGCGCAAGGGCCTCCTTTTTCCTGATTCCCGAGTCTCTATCCGGGATTACAAGAAATATCAACTATACTTAAAAATTATTTTGTAAAGTTGCCACATATTCCAAACTAGTATTAGCGCAAGAAAAGAAGAAACATGGCCGCCCGTTTTTATATTTTTTTTGCAGATCTCAGTACGAGAAACATGTATTTTATTTGGATAGAACAACTTTTGTTAATGTGGTTAAGTTAATATTTTCCTACCCTATCAATATGTCGATTTTATAAAACAGTCATGAAAACACACTTTTGAAAATGGATTTTGAAGCTCAGTCAACAATTTAAGAAATGCTTACCGTTAAATACCAAACAATACATTTGGTATTTATTCCAATAAAGATCCACAAAGGATAAAAATTCTAAGAAGAGCTTACTAAAGAGAAATTAAAACTGCATGTACAGTACATGGTCATTTTAAGTATCCAGATACTAAACAAAGAGATTGAGCACACCGAAACACCCTTTTTCCCGACCACCTGAGGAAAACTGTCTTATAGATTATAGTAACATACAGTACGTTAAATTTGATACAAAAGTTACTTCTACAACAGCTTCCCAAAATTTGCATATTACACCAAAATTTACACTCGGCGTCCAGATGGCGGGAAAATGTACCATCTTGTTCAATGTGTTGTGTCGTTCCCATGGTGCGATGAACTTGGGCAAGTTCAAATGTCGATGACCTACTTAGTGGATTTTGTATGTGGATGCAGACAAAATTTCTTGAAGGGGTTACCTTATTAAAGCAGCTTTTTGGACATGTCCATCAAGTTTTTTACATGTATTCATCACAAAACAGCAAACTAAGATATTAGCCAAGTTTTTACCTGCTATGAGCATTAATTGGCGAGTAATGATTAGAGTGTCTTCCGACAAATTTTAAAATTAATTACATACAGTTTTCCAAATCCACTAGTTTGAATCCAACCAATTAGTGAATAGCTAGCATGTTTATTTATGAGCCGTTGCATGAAATAGATGAACAGAGCTCGGTATCACTGCCATACACAATGTAAACAAATAGAGCATGGTGTTGCAGTACATTTTGGATTACTGGGTTGCTTATGAAGTTGGCAAAGTGAAATTATTTACCTCATTATTCAATGACGTTCATAGAATTTAAATATTCATATTATGAGTAGGTTTATTGTGATCCTAACGGAAAATGTCTTCGAGAACAGCAACGTTCAAAGTTGTTATTTTCGACTTTTATTCCACCATTTGAAGTTAGATTTGAATAAGCTAGTTTTGTATGGCGTTATGACATCGTGTGGTCAATGAGGTTGAGAAAACCAAAGAAAAGGACACGAAAAGATGCTTTAAGCTGACCTTAGGAATGCCATAGGTTGCACATATTTAATGAGTTTCCCCAAATGTATCAAATCTTCAAATGTGTGTATCTTGGAAACGAAAAGAGCTTTTGGAAAGATTTCAACAGATTTTGAATGAGATTATCACACACAAAACATGTACTGAATATGGGGATAATTGGCTACTGTGTCCATAGTACTTAATAGATTTGGGTGGTTAAACAATATTGTACTGAACTCATGTACTTTAAGACGTCGACCTTAAACAATATTTATATATATAGTGTACACAAGTTTATATTATGTTGTTAAAGAGACACACATTATTGCTCCATTGCACTTGAAAAATCACATACATGTATTGATGATGGATGTTACAGTATAAATGTCATTTAATTATTAGTATGTAAACTAGAAGTAGAAAATGTATTGACAATGACCTTGGAACATGCATATTACCAGAAGCAATTACATTGAAGTACAATACCAGAGCTTAAAAGCCTGTGTAAAAGCAAAACAGTCAAAAGTGTACAGTGAAAATCTCAAACTTTAAGGACTTTTCATTCAAAATTTAGAGAAATTACCCTCCCGAAATTTGTTGAACACATCGGGTGGTACTACTGTAGATCTCTTCTAGAAAAAATATTCTGAATTTTTCAAGGTGATCCCTTTTGACATTTTAGCTGTCAAAGACGACCTCTTTTGCACATCAATGCAAATTTTCAACCAATATACATTAATCATGGAAACAGACACAACTACTTAGTTAGAACCCTAAAATTATGTTTGTATATATTGACAATTTAAACTTGTAAGAAAACTTCAAAGCTCTTACATTGCTTGATGTTAGTGATAATTCGGCAAGAAAAACCCTTTATCGTACTGTATTGCATCATGAAATAGCAACTTAAGAGTTGCACATGCACTTAAAAGTATAACACAGGAAATCATTGTTAACTTGTATTTGTATCAAGGTAATAGATATTAGCCTTTAAAGTCTCAATACCTGTTTGCTGATGAATTTTGGAAAACAAAATTCCGAAGCAGATTCAATGTTTTTTATTCTAAATGCACTCTGACCAGGTCGGTTTAATGGGGTAAAGCTGTCGCAATTGAAATAAAGAAATTTATGTTCTGTTGCCCTTCTGGGGCGAACAATTTATTGTAAAACGACTGCGACCCTCCATTTCAGCATGTTTCATTACACAAATGTAAACAAAATAGTCTACACATGCGGCCCGATCAAGAATTTTACGCAGTCCTTTACTCGTATCGTCCACTTTTAACAATTCTACGGAGGAATTGTCTGAAAACACAATTTTGCAAGCTGCATCCGTAAGACCGAGAACAAGATACTATTCAAGAGAAGGGACCTAAGACAGGCTAGCCATGAAAATGAAAGAAGTCCTTGGCTTAACGGTCGTAAACGAAACAGATTTGATTAGCACATTATCTGTTGGGCAGGGCTTGCAAATTTTGAATTGAAGTTTGTAGAATTTATGAACTTGTTACAAAATTTGGGAATTTTATTCAGCTCATAATTTCTAACGACAGATATTTACTTCGCTCCTCGCTTACCTGTCTCCTCACAACCTTAGCACCTCGTTCTACCGTGCCTATAAAGTCCTGGTAAAATAATAACACTGTACGCTCTCTATGACCGGACCCCCCGGTCACTGCCCCTCCTTCTCATTATACCATTAAAAGTGTCTTCACACGGATTTCTTGTGGAAAAATTTCCCTTGGATTTCGTCCTGGTTTTTTTTTGCGATCGTTGGAAGTTTTCTTTCCTTGGATTCTTAGGAGTGCTAGCAGTCTTTTCCAGCCCGATAAGTATCCTTTTTGTTGAAAGGGAGGGTATTGGGGACTGTTTTTCCTAGTGCGTTTCCGCCCTTAGGTTTTTTGCGGGGGTAGCAGTTCCGCAAACTGCCTAGGTTAGCCATTTTCCTTCCCCACGCTACAGGCATATCATTGTATTTTCATTTTCATAGCATGTTTACTTGTATTTCTCGTCGCTATTTCTATCTTCTATATATCGCTCTCCCATGTTCTTTTCAGCTTGTGTGTTGAATTTTGTTAGGCCACTTTCGTAGCGTAATTTGTATATTGCCGTTGCTAGGTAACGCTACGTACCTCTACTCACTGTTAGCTTATTTCCCTCCCCATTATATCTCCCGTTCTCTTGTTAGTTTGCATTGTTTTCGTAAGCTTTAAGATTTAGTCTTTCCTTAATTCGAGGTTTGCAGTATGTCTCGTAACCAGCTGAAATGCAACAACTGTTCAATGTTTCGACCAGGGAGAGCCTGGGACGAGCATGAGCTGTGTTCTAAGTGTAGAACCTGCACCAGATGGGACCCATCCCTGGTCTGCATTAAGTTTAAGGTCAGACAAAGGCCGAGTCCCTTCCGCCCGAGGGAGAACAGACCAACCAGAGGAGTGAGAGCAGCACCCGCCAGACCACCGAGCAGAGGAGCTCTCAGAGGCAGAAGCCGGGGGACGACATACCGCCCGACCCGTACCGGGGCGTCTAGAGGAACCGGCAGAGGCCTAGCACCTACCCAACGTGACAACAACCGCTCCTCCACTCGACCGTCGTTCGCTGCCCAGCCCTAGGGGTACCCACCTCACCACGGCAATTCCGCAGGTGGAGGGAGACTTCATAGGCGGGGACAAGTGGGTGTTGGACACAGTCAAACACGGCTACCAAATAGAATTCTCCTCCAGCCCACCTTTCAGGGGCAGAGGAAGGCAGACACCCACACCGACAGACCTCGTCAGACGCCTAACTCTAGAGGGGGAGATTTGGGCCCTGCTGGCCAAGCAGGCAATTGTAGAGGTACCGCGAGGGACCGGACCGCTCTTCCGGTCCTCTTCCTTTCTGACCAATAAACGGGACGATACCTGGCGTCTCATCCTGAATCTAAAACCCCTGAACTCAAAATATATCAGGCCAAAACACTTCCGAATGGAAACCCCAAATCTAGTTTTACCCCTGCTCAGAAAGGGCATGCGGGGGGTGACCGTAGACTTTCGGGACGCTTACCTACACATCATGTTTCACAAAGATTACCGACGGTTCCTGACGTTCCGGTACGCAGGACTACCAGTTCAGGGCACTCCCATTAGGCCTGTCCATGGCTCCGAGAGCTTTCACGAGAGTCGCGGGAGCGGTAGTCTCCTACCTCAGAAGGAGAGGGGTCACCCTATACGTCTACCTCAACGACTGGCTAGTGGTAGGGAGCTCTCAGTCAGAGGCTGCCGAAAACGTCCACAAAACGCTCCAAACCCTCCAAACCCGCCGGGGTTGCATGACCCTCTGAAGAGAGAATCACTGCGGTCAGGACCACCACGCAGCAAATCATCTCACATCAGGAGTCACCAACACTGACGTGGCTCCGAGCCCTGGGACTCATGGCCAGCCTGGTCGATATCGTCCGATTGTGCAGGTTGCACATGCAACCCCTACAACTGCACCTTCTGAAGTCCACAAATCCCACGGATCCAGACAAAACAACACCGATCTAAAGGTCGGAGGAGACCACCCAACACCGTCGATGGTGTTTAGACTCAGACAATTGGAGTCAAGGGATACCCTTCGCACGGGAGCTACCAATGACGTCAGTAACAACAGATGCCTCACTTACCGGATGGGGGGCTCATTGGAGCAACCGCACGGCCTGGGGAACGTGGTCCCCAACAGAGAAATCACTCCACATCAATATTCTGGAGATGATGGCAGTCAAGAGAGCCCTGGAGACCTTCAACGAACAAGTACAGGGCACGATAACCACGATTTTCACGGACAACACCACAGTGGTGTC
>KN883754.1:138126-149808 GCA_000934455.1 Apostichopus parvimensis
ATCATCATCATCATCATCATCATCATCATCATCATCATCATCATCATCATCATCATCATCATCATCATCATCATCATCATCATCATCATCAAAGAGCGACTAGAAAGACATTCAATATTATACTCACAGCTTGGCAACTCGATCGTATATGCATACAACATTCCTTCAATAGTGAAGCTGAAATATTTTGGCAGGAACTTTGCTCCAACGTTGAGCAAATGGACTCGCATATATATAGGACAAACGCTGGATAAATCTTTTCAACACCATTTTACCAATACTGGTTAAAGAATCAACCAACATTTCTTAAAAACCTATACCCAACAAAAATTTGCTTAACGTTTCAAGAGTGTAGGGCCCACTTTTAAAAGATGCCCTAGCGTTTATCAAATAACAACCCTAATGTATGTCAATTTATTACATGTTTAGAACATTACCTACACTAAATCTGTAATTCTCAAATAGTTCCCCATGGTCATTCATCACATACCATGCAGTCCTGAATGTGTCCCGTTTTCAACAGAAAAAGTACGGACTATACAATATTTTTCCCTCTTCCTATTTTCCTTCTCCTGCTGAAGTTGTATCTATTTTGAGATGAAGTTAAGTTTGAGTTAAGCATTGGCTGTTTATACGTTTTGTTTTATATTTGTGGATGTAAAATTATATTCACAAAGGTTTGCATTGCTGCAGTGCAAACATCCAGCAAGACTACAGTAAAATATTCAAAAGTTGTTAACGAATTTCTAAATCCTTTATTGTATAGTTCAAACAATGACAATCGCATTAAAAATACTAAGGAGGAAGCTCCTTTTCAAATGTACGCTGAGGTGTAGAAGAAAAGGGTACAATATAAGCATAACATACATCACAAAAGCTTCTTACATTCAAATATATTTCAGCTTGTCATCATAACAATTACAGATCATTTTTGTTCAGCAATGTGTTAGGGAATTACTTTTTGTAGAAATGCAGTGTTCATGTGTCTTATTGGACTTAAATATTAAAATTACAGATACTGTCATTCTTCATTTTCGTTTTTAAGGTAGGCCTACTTTCTAAACAACGTTGTTTGAAATGTTACTTTTGAACCCAGCCTTTGTTACAGTGAGCTTATTAGCCAATGTATCATGTTAATCCAGATTCTTGTAAATTATAAATCAAAGTGTCTGTCTGCATATAAAACATCATTACACCAACATGGTAGCCTTGCAATGTATAAGATCTATACATATGTGTGTCCATTTAGTTTTGTGTTACTTTTGAAAATCTCACGTAACATTGATCATATATTAATCATTCTCATAAGGCACTGCAAAACACACATACATACACATTTCCCAAGCCATATCGGTGGTCTTGTGAAGGCCTGACATTCTTCTGATTTCTTAGGGTTGCAATAATTTACATCACTACAAAACGCCTACTGTATGTGTAACCAGTCAAGTCTTTGTTGCTTGTGAAGATTGGACATAACATTAATTTCAACACTCTGTATCATATATCAAAGTTATGTTCCTGGGGTTAATTATAAATCATCCATACAAATGGCTTTGTCAACACAAAAGCTCAAATGAAAAAAGTAGAATATTGCTCGGCTAAGTCTTAGTCCAACTCAACAAGATATTTGGAGAACTCCAGGAGTGTTCTTTTTTCTCTCCAAAATTTTAACTATTGCAATACTTGTAATGTTTGGAATGCTCTTTTAAGGCCAATCTGATGTTGATGCAGCCCTAGTGATAAAACATAGTCCATTAATTCACACATCATGAAAACTATTCAAAGATTTGTTCAGTAAACTTCATTAAAATAACAGAACAACCACCCTTGGATTCAGTTCAACATAATTTGTTCTTGACAAATTTGGGAAATATTTTAGTTGGGCCTGAAGTTTAAATTGAAGGGCACAGTGAGATATGCTAAATATTATATGTATTTGTTTTCATATTACATAATAGTGAACCTACTAAGGTCATGACCATCTTTGTGAATACATTGTTGCGTCATATTAATATGTGTCTTACTCTTCTGCAGCAGTTGTATGACATGGTTTGAATGTGCACTGAATGCCTGCACACTTGGTTACGTAGATATTGGTCACTCCAAATTATTCGGTACAGTTGACAAGAAAGTTACAACATAAAGTTAAGTTAAAGAAACGTATCTCTATTGAATCATTTTACAGTATTTGTTGATTTTACAGATTTCTTTGGCCTCTGGTTGAACAATAAAGTGTAAAAAGATTCTCTTAAAGTTTTAAGTCTAAAAAACTTTTAATTTCCCATAAATCACTAATTGGGTAACAAGTTATTTGGGACTGGACTTCATACTCTGCTACTTTTTATATATATAAGTTTGGAACAATTGTACTTTCCATCGCTTTAACAAGATTTTCCTACCTGTACTGTAGGTCTGCGTTTCTTTCTCTTTTTCCTTTTTTGTTTTTGACAACTATTACAGAAACATCGGTCAAAAATGTTATTCATACCATTTTTTGTTCTATTTCTCTAGTGATAAACAAGACGACAATGGGGCAGGTCCTGGAATGGATCATGAGATGACAGCTGATAGCGTAATTTCCATGTATGTTTGAGATGTCAATGTGTTTAATTAATTGTTGGTAGTAGTCATTCACTATGATGACACCTTTATTTCGTCTAGTCTCTTGTTAGGTTTACAGAATAATAAACAAAAATCGATGTCATAGTTAAGAATAGTCTCATTCCATGTTCCGTTTTGGAAAAGAACGATGATTGCAACACTAAACCTGATATCACTCCAGTCAGCTGTGGTCTATCCTGTTGTTTGTGTCTATACCACAAGGGAGAGAGAAAATGGCATGAAGGTTCTAACTTTTTCTAGTCTATTGTAAACAATAATTCATCGACATTTCATAATTGTGATAAAAGAGAAAGTGTTTGGTTGTGGATACTTGTTCTTTAAATATGAAAATTAAAAATGTTGTGCATGATCACTAACAATTGCTGAAGGGTACTTTACAAAATATCAGCTAATGATCAAAATCACCACATTAACTCAAAAAAAAAATGAACACACTTCAAAAAACTTTTGGGTGAGTATTGCTAACATAGACTTATTATACACTGTCACGGGACAAATATAATGAGTTGATTTACAGTGTTTACCAAACTGCTGTCTTAAAGGTCTTCCATATTGGCCCTAAATTTAAACATGCTGATCATTGCTATAAGCTTAGTACTTTTATGAAGGTTTTGATTCACCAAAGTATTCACAGACCTTGATGATTCATAATAATACATTTCAATGGAAAACCTGTATTAACAATGCAATTCCAAGTTTGGCATTTTCATCTCTATTAGTGGACCTAGTAACAATTCTTTCAGATTTCTTTTATGTGTTCCCAAGTCTGCATTACTTATGTATTTCGTTATGAATTCCATGTGCTTGATAGTATCGGTAGAACACTTGAGCAGTACATTAATAACTTTCTTGTTAACGATATTACCATCACCAGCGTTTTATTCTCATTTCTTCCCATAACAGGAACACTGTGAAGAATAACGACCCAACTCCTCTCCAGTGCAGTTCAAAAAGAGATACCAACAATTCCTCAAAGCCCTCGAAACAAGTAAGTAATCATAGTTGCTGTTATGCCGATATCGCTCAATATCTTCTTTCACCAATATCCACTATTTGCAATTATCTGAACATAGGCTATTCCAAAACTAGAGAAGAAAGGGCTTTGCAACGATAACTTTAAGTCTCCCATTTATATCAATATGTCTTAAGCTATGCTGCTTATCATGCTTTAATATCCACCACCAACGCACATAAAATGATACATGAAGAACAGTTGGTGATTTCCTCTCCAAAACATGATATTACACTCACTTGTACATATGTTGGTTGCAGTTTTAAGTAGAGTCATTGACTTACAAAGTACACACAGAACTTACAGGCTGCCACCATATCACCAGATAACATATATTCATTCGGGAAACAAACTATTCAAAATTATGCAACTTAAGCTTAAAACACATAACATAATCAGATGCTTATTTCAGATGGCTTCAAACAGCGTAAGATAAATATCGATGAACGTCAACAGCAATTGCAGCATAAGTAGTTCAACTTCGCCAGTATGGTCTCTGCAGCAGCAGCCTCAAGCACTATCAGCCAAGTTCGCCATGAGATTTTTGACATTTTTTTACGGTTTTTTTGACAGTCGGACATAGCTTGAATATTTGTCACGTATGAGGACTACCATCAAATCCCAAATAAGGCAAAGTTATTAACTACAAACCACTCTGAAAATATATTTCCATTGTTCTTGAATCAGAACTTTCCTATTGGAAGAACAGGCTATGTAAACCCACTGTATATGAGAAATGTTCATGTATATTGAATAATGTGAAAGAAGGAAACCTTTTTAACACCATCTCTTATTGAGATTCTTCATGGTAAAACAATAATATCAGCTAAGCAGTCTGAACTTGTTCTAAAGTCCCAAAGGCACCTCTAAGAAAACAATTCACCAAATACAAGTAAAACTATGATGTGATAATAACAACATCATATTTTCCAAACAGAATTATAGTTATGATAGTTATGATGGCGCTTTCCCTAACTGCTGCATCGTTCGATCGCTCTGACTTTCAAGCATTTTTACGCCGTTTCAACAATTCTTTACTATTTTAACAACTCACCATAAACTTTTATGTACGTTGTGACCATTTTGGACCAAATCGCGTTGTTTTCCGTTCTTGTATTGTCGAGTTTCGTTGCTGTTGATGTTCGTCTGCTGTCATTGATTCTGTACGTATTACTCAGTTCGTCCTATCCACGCTCATTTACAACTAGAAACTGTTCCGCGATGTGTCGTCAAACATACACCAGAGACATCCTTGTTTCCACGCAGAGGGGTGCAATTAGTTCTATTGTTCCTCCGCCTTTCACGGCCGATAAATGGCATGAACTGAAGTCGTTGAATATAGCGAGAATAACAAAGCGTGGGCGTCGAGGCGGAACGCGGCTGAGGCGGATGATCCAACTCAAAAGTAACAAACCGATTACATTGCGGATCGATTTCTGAATTCGGAAGTGTTGTCAATCGATCAAATACCGCTAACCTGATTCATGTTAAGAGAACAAACCTGAATGCCCCCTCAGCAAAGTTTGCTGTTTGGAATGCCCTGTCAATTGGGGGACGTGGTAAATCTTCAGCGATCATCGACTTTGTGATCTCACGTCAGTTGGATATTTTAGCGATAAATGAGACCTGGCTAACTGGTGATGAAAGGGATGATTGTATCCTCTCTGATTTGAAAACGGCGCTCCCAGATTATGTCATCCATCATATCCCACGTGAAAAACGTGGTGGCGATGTTGCGATACGTTAAAGATTGGTTTTGACACTGTAGTAAATCCGGTTTTTCCCGCGAAATCTTTCGAGATTATGGACATTACCATTTCATCAAAGTCATCATCGGTGAGGCTTTTTATTATATATATAGACCGCCTCCATCTAAGGTCAACAAACTATCTACCAGGATGTTTCTGGAAGAATTTTCCACTCTTGTCGAAACGGTCACTGGATTTTCCATCCCGGTGATTATTGCTGGTGACTTCAATTTTCATATTGACGTGGAGGAAGATCGAGATGCACGGGATTAACGTGATCTTTTGGATTCTGCCTCACTCAATCAGTTGGTAAATGCACCTACACACAACCGCGGTTATACTCTAGACCTAGTGATTACGCGGAACTCCGATGATATTGTTTCCGACGTCGAAGTCGATACAAGCCTTCCATCTGATCATGATGCCGTTATGTGTAAGCTCGCTGTTTTCCGCCCGCCAGTTACTAAACGTTGTTTTCACTCAAGGAATTTCCGTCGTATCGATCTCACCGCATTCAAGAGTAACATCACTGTTTCGTCACTCGTGAATGATCCAGCATGCGATAATGTCGAGTCACTCAGTACTCAGTTTGATGGAGTTCTATCCGAGTTGCTTGATAAGCACGCGCCTGAAGTCTTGAGGAACATTTCATTGAGACCACATGCTCCCTGGTATGATGACGCAATCCGAAATGAAAAACGCGAGCGACGTCGCTGTGAGCGTCAGGTGTGTAAGTCCGGACTCGAAGTGCACAAACAAATCTATCGAGATCAATGTAACCGCTATTCCGCAATGGTCGAACAAGCAAAGACCGACTATCACAAATCCCAATTTCAGGACTGTGACCAGAAGCAGTTATTCCGGCAGGTCGACAAGTTATACTCATCGGGTTCAGACAAAGTTCTTCCATCCCATGAAGATGCCGAGAAGCTAGCAAATGACTTCGCATATTATTTCGTGGACAATATTCGAAAGGTTGGAGATAAGTTGGACAACATCACCCTGCAACCGCCTGTGTTTCCTGGAAAGCTTCAAAACAAATCTCTGGCAGCCTTCAGTGAATTTCGTGAAGTATCAGTCGACGCCATTTGTCGTATCATAATGGAATCTCCATCATCATCATCATGTCCCCTCGATTCAATTCCTACGTCGCTTCTCAAAGAGTGTCTTCCTGAGCTAATACATCCCATCATCGAAATTGTCAACCGTTCACTCAGGTCTGGCGTTTTCCCGGAATCATATACAACTTCGTGAGTCACTCCCTTGCTAAAGAAACCTGGACTTGATACCAACATCCTTAATAATTATAGACCCATTTCCAACTTGAAATTCGTTTCCAAGGTTGTTGAGAGGGCAGCCTTAGCTCAGCTGCAGGATCATATGATGGTAAACAATCTCTATGGGAGCAAACAATCCGCGTACCGAAAAAACTTCAGCACTGAAACCGCGCTCGTTCGTGTTCAGAACGATATCTTACGGGCTGTTGATCAGCATTCCGATGTAATCCTAGTTCTCCTTGACCTTCGGCCGCCTTCGACACCGTCGACCACCATACTCTACTCGATCGGTTGAAGGATCGCTACGGACTACGTGCCGACGCTCTGTCGTGGTGTGATAGTTATCTTTGCGGTCGTCGGCAAATGGTTGCCATTGGTAACAGTGTATCAGAAACATATCTCATGGATTGCTCTGTGCCCCAAGGTTCCGTTGCAGGACCTTTCATGTTCACTGTCTATGTATCACCACTCGAGGATCTGATAGAGGCTCGCGGCGTTCAGACAATGATGTATGCAGACGATACCCAACTGTACCTTGTGCTTAATCCTGCTGAGGCTCGAGGGGATCAACTTCAGCGACTTGAAGACTGCATTCGCAGCGTGAAAGCGTGGACCACTGCCAACAAGTTAATGCTGAACGACACCAAGACGGAGGTTCTTCACTTTTCCTCGCGTTTCATAAAGAACCCGTCTCCTATCTCCACTATTCAAGTTGGTGACACGAAAGTTGATGTTGCTCCGGAAGCACGGAATCTCGGTGCGTTGATGGACCAACACATGTCGCTTCAATCGTATGTGAACAAAGTGTGTCGCTCTGCAAGTCTTGGAATATCAAAGATTGGTCGTATGAGGAAATATATAGATCGGCGGACTGCTGAACGACTTGTACAAGCCTTCGTAACATCTCATCTCGATGCCAATAACAGTCTTCTCTATGGCCTACCAAATTCTGCCATTGCCAAGCTACAACGCGTGCAGAATAGTGCCGCTCGAGTTGTCCTGGGTGTAAGTGGTAGGGATGTTAACATAAATGCCTTGCGAAAGAACGAGCTCCATTGGCTTCCAGTGAAGGACCGCATTGTGTATAAAATTCTATTGCTTACTTACAAGTCACTCAACGGTCTTTCTCCTGCTTACATCAGAGATCTTCTCGCTGCTTACACCCTGGGACGCTCGCTCCGTTCAGCATCGCAGGCACTCCTCGTGGTCCCGAAAACCGTCTCAACCAAGAACTACGGAGATCACGCTTTCTCGGTCGCTGCACCGAAGCTTTGGAACGACCTACCACACCACATAAAGACTGCCAAATCTCTCGCCATATTTAAGAAAATTTTAAAAACACATCTTTTTAGTTTCTCTACGTGATTTTGTCACTTTTATATACTCGTGGTTTTATCTAGACTGTTATTTTTTTATAACTCTATTTTATGTGCTTATCCTTTGTTTTTTGTTTTTTTGTTTTTTTATAGGTTTTGGTCTGTTTTATAGTCTTCTCGTGTTTTAACATTTTTGTGTTCGTATTTTACATACTGTTTAAATTTCGTTTATGTGTTATCTAGACTTTTCATTCCTTTTTTTTCTCTGTCTTTTTGTTTCTATTTGTTTTAGGTTTTGTAAAGCGCCTAGAAGCCTTTTGGTATGTGGCGCTATATTAAGAACTTTTTATTATTATTATTATTAATTACATTGTCCTTATTCTATTTGCACAGGTATGAAAAATCTATGGTATATTGCACTTGCCTAAAGTGAAACCTTTAACTCAGTAAACTCTAGATTTTCAAAAATATCGACTGTGCAATTTTAACTTGCATCAAGTTCACAAAGAAACTAATAAAAAAAACATGTATATAAACATATATTTATTAAGGCTAGTGAGGTTTGGCTGTGTATTTCTCTGTAGGCTAGTACAGTACCCCTAGAATGTTTTAATTCCCCTAATGTAAACTGTTTCCTTTAAATATTTGTGAGATGAACTGTATGGAGTAATCAAAAACAAAGTTATCACCTTTTTTTTCTGAAGTAACCATTATTAGACTAACACTACTAATATTTTCCATTATCAATAATGCAAAACAGAATAGTCTGAAAAACACTTGCAGTATTACAAGCATATGTTGTGCAAATTTCAGTAGAGATGCTATTTGTTTTGTTGTGAAAGTAATACAAGTGTATATTTATGTCATGCTAGGAAGTTCCATCTCATGAATAAAGACGTTCTTTGTGACAACCTCAGTGTGGAACTACAATGTCACCATTTTTTAAAAGTTTGCACAGTATCTGTCTTCTTGTCTGGAAATGGGAAGCAACCTTGTGTTTTCTATAACAGGACAACTTAGGTTATTACAGTTTTTGTTTACGAGTAAACTTTGATTTACTCTTTTTGTCAAGAAATAAGTTGATTCGTGATGATCACTTTCTTTGTTAATCCCTATCTGTCACCTCATACTGAACTATACATTTGGTTTTGAATTAGACTTCTAAAGTCACCTTCAGGTGCTTTGACCTGTAGGCTTTTGTTCCTCATGTATAAGTCATATGTTAGAGTTATGCCATATAAATAGGAAAAGGTTATTTTTGATGTATATTATGTCATGCAACAGTTATATCCATGCAATTGATTTTAATCATCACTTGATGAATATATTAATTACTAGTACTTAATTGCAGGTGGTTTTTTTTTTTGCCAATTTGTGTAAACAAGATGAAAGTACTCTACATGTACAATGAATTGCTAGAACATTAGCTTTATGTGATTATTCAAATTTAACATGATTTTGTATCTTGCTTCCATAGATGGAAATGCAATATGCTGATCTAGACCATGGCAAGAAGCCACCATCAAATGAGGTCAGAAAACCAAAGGAAGAGCCAACGGAGTATGCAACAGTCCATACTGTTATAGTATAAGAACTACTGTTACATTTGCAATAATTTGGCTATGTTCCTGACATAATTATTGCAAAATGATAAGTTCAACTTGTTGCTTGCAGGTGCCTTTGTGAAAGAAATTTTTATATCTGAGTTAAAGTTATAATCTGGAAAATATACAGAATAGACTTTTATTATTAGTGTAATGAATATAGTCCTCTCACCAAAACAAATTACCTTGGGTGTATAACCAACCCTTGATATCATAACCATGAAGATAATTTTCTAGACAAGCATTTTCTTCTCGCTCTGAAACTGTAACTGCCTTAGTATTTCTTTTGTAACTGCCAGTTTCTCTCCCTAATTTGTTTTGAGCTCGAGTAGAAATATAACATGCCAATTATGTTAAAACATATGAAAATTATGCTGCCATTTTATCCGTTTGCAATTAAGTTCTTGTTAGATTAATTTTCTGGCTGTAGGTCTTTTAAGTTTTTACATTGCTCCATGCTATACGTTTAAAACTCGCTTTTTTATATGTTACAGATATACTCGATATATAACATATATATAACAAAAGTTCAATGGTACATTTGTTTGTTTTTTTCTAATTTTACTTTGTGGACTCCTGATAATACACACACATGTTTACAGTTATGGCAAGGTTGAAAGAACCTTATAATGTTTAAGCTGTTATAATGGATTTGGTTATTTCTTCTTTAATCGAAAATTTACAATGAGTATTAAATGAAGTCACGTAGCTTATCTGAAAGGGTACTGAAATAAATGAGTTGAACAGCCATTTCTTGGATAAATAAGATACCTTCTCTTGCATACAAAGCTGAATTTGCCTCCATATTTGAATAACAATCATTTGAATAACAATCATTCGCACAATCATTGTAAACAGAAGGAACTAGCCAAAACATTAATTGGTTCATTAATACTAATAAACAGAAAGAACTAGCCAAAATATTAAATGGTTCATGAATACTGCCACTTTCTGTCAAGATTTAATTTCTCTGTACCTCTTGATAATGTATTCATTTAGATCTTACCATGTTTTAATGCTACACAGTTGCATTCAGTACTTTCTTGTTTTTTCTTCCGGTTATTTCAGTTAACTTCATTTCAAGGGATTTTAAATCCTCTTAATTAAAGTAAAATTTCTTCATTATCTTGTACGACTGATTCTGTACGTTTTAGCTACGTGTTCAGGTAATATATGTTGGTATTAAGTTGCACCTGCATTCTGCATGTAAGAACATTTTGAAATGCATTTCGGGGTTTACTTTTCTCTACTTGTTGGACTTTGCCATATTTATGAGCTGTTCTGCTGGCATTCTTGTTATGTTCACGGACACGTTATGTAGTAACAGTACTTTATAATGAAATATTGGAAACCTTCCTAGTTTAAATTATTTTTTGCCATCTTTGATTTTATTTTTTTTCAGATAACAATTGACTCTATCAAAGTTAGGCACTGTGTTTACAAGTAGGAATCTGTAGGAGCTACATCATCATGCAGCCATGCTACATAGGCATGCATCCATGCTACATAGGCCTCAATCTACAGTGCCCCATTGTGTAACACAGTTGTCACTGTAGGTATTCAGAGACGGCCCGTATATTACTTGAAATTATGCTGAATTCTATATTATTTAGTGTACTACCCTTCAACACGTACACACGTGGTGTGTATTTTTGATATAATTGAATCATTAATGTATTCGATCAAACTTACCACATGCGATCATCCTTTGTAATTGACTGTGCTCTCTCACTCTTTTGCAAGTGTTGTAACTAAGTTGCATGAAACTGGCATTTCGTAGTAAAAAAAATGTTTAGTCAGGAAAAAAAACAGTGAAGTGATATATTTTGTCTAATGAGATGGAATTGACCTGCCAGTTTGTCACAAAAAGTTATGTTAACTTGTAAGTAGCTCCTGTGATGACATTTTGTCATCAATATTCCAATGTCATTACTTCATGCAATACTTGATGCAAAACGTTGCACTGTATTCAGATAAGTACAAAGTGTAAATATTTTGCTCTCGAAGGTGTGCGTGTATTTAATTCAATGGGAAAACACATAAATATCAAAAACATAACTTGTAGTGTTAATTAATACTTAACTTGGCATCGTTTCTATCATC
>KN883754.1:162288-173623 GCA_000934455.1 Apostichopus parvimensis
ATCTTTTTGGTTGCTATTTTGCCTCACAGGTGCCATCTCCTGCGATCTGGGGGGTGCTGAAATCTCAAATTTTTCCGGGACGCTCCGCGCCAACCAAGGTGGCGCTCCGCTTAGATAGTAACCTCCGGCCCCCCCCCCCACAAGAAAGAACAGCCCCCCATGGCCCCCCCACTCAAAAAATCCTAGCTACGCCACTGATTGGATGCCTACTTTATGAAGCGTATTACAGTGTTCAACAGCTGTGGCTTTGCTTATCGATTATTTTGATGAGTGTGACAGTAAGTATAATCATTTTTGTCAAGTATATTGGGGTAAGAGGTTTGTTTTAACTCTGTCCTATGGCATTAATGTGATAATTCAGGGAATACTGCCTGCATTCAAAAGAAAAAGTGTTTTAAGCACTTGAAATGTTTAGATGCAAACTTTCAATAGACATTTCGAGAGGCGCTGTTAAAGTTGTGGGAGATGGATGGGAAATCTCCCAGCATGTAATGAGGGAAGTAGCTTAATTAGTATTCCATACCATTGAACTATTAGGCAATTTATGGGATGTTCTAATATTTGGATAGTGTTTCTTTTCATTTCAGAAGACATCTGTGCAATATTTGCTTGAATCTACATGTTTCACAAATCGATAAATATAGATATGTCCAGTTATGGAAAGCTGCCAACAAGTAGATCTGGAGCTGTCCTATACTTCGTACGGAATTATCTGTAAGATGAATAATGAATAAATGATTTGTTTACAAATTGCTGTTAGAGGCAACTGAATAAACATGCCAATAGTGATGCTTTCATCGCACTGGTAATTGTACTAAATATAACCAACCTACCTATAATGCTGACATCATCCCCCATTAAGTGATGATAGATAGTCTGCAATCACATCTTTCCAATTGTGTATTTTTTTCTAGAAATGTTGGCTAATTCACAAAATAGCAGCGATGAGACTCCGTTGCGTTGTTATTTATGTATTTTTGTGTAATATACAGTGTGTCCTTCAGTACATGCACACTGGGACTCAAAAAAAAAAACACTGGCGTATATGTATATAAATGCCTGTTTGGTTTTTATCTGATTTATTTTTAATTATTTAGATTTACAAAACAACCTTAAGTTAGAAAATAAAGTACAGAACATGTGAAAGTGTGATTATAGGCTTACTGTGAGCAAAACATATAATGATTTAGTTTCTTGAACGCAAAATTGTACCTAAAGGAACACATCATGGTATATTGTTAACAATCTTGTCAGCATTGAAACCTCATCACAATCCATATTGTGTTTGAGAAATGTGTGCTGACAGATTCCTCTCTTGCTACTAAACCTATAAATATATAGCCTATAAAACGGTGCGAAAAACTTTGGCGAAAACATGCTACAAAACACAGTTATGGTTCATTTCTTGTGAGTAAATTATTTATTGAATGAAAGATTCATGGAGGCTTTTATTATTACTTCAAAGAAAAACATATGATAAGTTTTCTTTTTGGTGAAAAAAGGGTAGTCAGGTCTCAAACCGTGATATTTGCTTTAATTCTTGCAAAGTTTACATCATGGTCACCACATCACTATTTTTACTAGCTTTCTCAATCAAGAAAATGCAATCAATAATAGCCCTTGCTCAGTCTTATCGTTATTGGTAATTTTTAAGCTGACCATTGTTTCTTTGCAGGCTACCTTTCATTGTACACATCACATCTAACATACAGTATATTTTTGGGAAACTAAGCTAGCTCTGCATTCACTTGCCAGTCATATATCTTTTTCTGTATTCCACCCTATGGAAATACAAATAATGCATTATTTGTTTCTTGGTTTTAAGTCAAGGAGTCCCATGGCAAGATTGAGTTATCCATGTCAGGGGTCCTCAACAATTAGGTTCATTTAAAATGCATTGATGGATTAAGCTCACACCCTTAACAATGCTATAATAATATGCCTTTAAATTGATTTCATATCCTTATTCAACACGAAGGCACGATTGTGGAAGCTGCAGCCGGGAAAAGAATGACCAGTATCAATTTGCACCCCTCATTTCTTTCTAGAAATGTTGACTAATTCCAGTGGCGCACATCCGTTCCGAAGAGTGGAGGGGATGATATTATTAGACTATCTAAGCGGAGCGCCACCATCAGTTGGCGCGGAGCGAACAAGAAAATTGTAGGCTTAACAAACCCCCCAGATGGCCGGAAACGGCCCCCGGAGTGTTTTAGGCTGCATGAGTTCAGCTTTGAAATATAAATTTCATGTATGCAATTCCTCAATTATTGAGAAAATATTCAATCTATGAAAAAAGTAATACATGTCAGATGAGTTGAGATGGTACAATAATCATAATGAATTGTGCATCCTCTTTCATTTATTCTGTCTGCCATGCTCCCGTATTCACCTTCTGTATATCTATTACCTTTGTCCATCACCCCATCCATAGTCCATACATGTTCATTACTCAAGTGCCTCACCATAGTCGGTGTTGTGGTCAATATAGACGGTTCTCTTTAACAATCCCTTCCTGGCGGCTAATGGCTATCAGTGTCCTCCCTGACGTTAGCGCCGTTACTCCCCGACGCCGATACTCCAATCGACAAAATCCAATAATAGTTATCAATTTTCATTCAGGATTCCTCGACATACTCTCAATTTGTGAGGGTGACCCACTGCTATATATTCAAGTAGGCTAGGCATATCCCTTCATCCTCAACATGTTCTGACGCCCCGATACGTATATATCATAGGCCTATACTCGTTACATTTTGTTGTTGTTTTTTTGCAGTTTATGAAACCCTGGAGTGAGAACAGCTTGCACAAATACTGATGTTGCAACCTCAGTATTTTGACCTAACCTAATTTTAACTTAACTTTAATTCATTTTATTTTAATTTTAATTTGAACTTCTTTTTTTTTATATCGGACTGGAAAGTGGGGGGGGGGGGAGATTGTGTAGACCATCCCCCATTGACCAAAAAGTGGGGGGATATATACTGTCTAACATGTTATACCTGTAAGATATGTACAGTTCTTTATCAAGTAATATTATTTCCAAAGTAGATAGTTCACTGATGTTGAAATTATCATATGTCTACAACAGACATGATTTGTTTAGCATTAATCAGAATAGTTAATTGTGTTTTATGGTGTTTATGTTAAGAATAGGACTGCAATTCAGACCAAAATAACTCAGAAGCCAGTATGCACCTTGCATTAAATTCCCCTGCATTAATAGATCTTTGAATGCTGTCTTTGATGGTAAATGTTTCGACGAATTCCAACACTTAGCCAACCGGAGGATCAATAGAAAAGCATTTTCAATCAAGAATTACCAGTTTATAAGATTAACAGTATAGCTATGATGTGTACTAATTCACTCTTAAAGACCCACTATTTAGTATAATGTGAATCTAATACACTGAAAAGTAGTCAATCTAATTTAGACTGGTGCTGAAATAATTCAGTCTAAACTGCTGACTGCTCAGTCTAACATCCTTTGATTTTCAGTTTATAAGAATGGATTGTATTTATTCTAACTAAGACGAGCATTCAGTATTCAAATGTCAGACTGGAATTCAGTCTAAGTAGTCTGACCCCTCATCTATCATTAAACTGACATTTCAGTTCATTAGACTGGAATTTCAGTCTTTCTTTTTAAAAGAGTATTGATTAATATGTGGGGTAACTATGTATTTTTTTTTTTTACATTTTCCGTATAAACTGTAGACGTACACATTTCCGTGATTTCTTTCCAGTTAAATAATAAAGTTTGTGACAATTATTGATAGTATATTAATGACTGCTAACTTTATCTATAATATAAAACCAAATATCTCACTTAGTCGAATATTTAACGTGCCTGTTATGTTTTATGTGATAAAAATAATGGATTGATTTACAATGAGTTAGCAAACTCTTTAATTTTATTTGTGACTCTTTTAAATAATACTCTGCAGCAAATAAAAAAAAACTGAGCTTAACCACAACATGTGGGTAAACAGGAAAAGGAAATACGAAACACCACTTTTACTTTCAAATAACAGTTTTAAAGGCCGTTCATAGTTATAACAAGCAACCACGGTGCCTTTCTGAACATTATTGTAAAGATTTCACTAAAACAAGAACAAGAAGTGCAAAAACCCTTGAAAAGATCAGTTGTTACAGTAGAAGAAGGCAAGACAGTGTTACCTGTAAATTTGATAAGAAAGTATTAATATGCATCTCCTGATATGTTTATTGAACACTGCTTTTAAGGAAAGTTAATTCAGATGGAATCAATTTGTATTTGGAGGTTCAAATGGTCAAAGTAAGTCCAGTTTGGAACAGCGTATGCAAGATTATAGAAGGGTCATTTTGTAAATCATGGTGTTGCGGATTAAATTATCGTTTGACCAAACAATAGCTTGCATATATCAACTAACATTAACAATCACTTTGCATTTTCCAAAATTATGTATGTACGAGACGTTGGGGGAACCAAAGCAGCCCCCATGACTTATGA
Source organism: Apostichopus parvimensis (assembly GCA_000934455.1). NCBI lineage: Eukaryota > Metazoa > Echinodermata > Holothuroidea > Aspidochirotida > Stichopodidae > Apostichopus > Apostichopus parvimensis. Next base: position 166,781 of record KN883754.1, read on the forward strand.
CTTTATAAAGTCAAAGGGTAGAGTGCATTTTACGTGATCCGTCAATCGGAATACAAAACACCACGGCTTAGAAGACATTATAAGACACATCCTACCCGCACTGTAACTAATCCTATGAGCAACAAAAACTTACCCCACATACCCCTAAAACCACCCCACCCCCTTTTCACCTAAGTAAACACAAAATCTTTAGAAAAGTACAAACGGTCGGCCAGCAGGCCTACCATTCCTCCAAACCCGAACACCAACGAAAAATTTACTTGAATCCGTATGTCACTGTTCACTCCTGTAAGAAACAGCTCCTAGGGATCGTTTCTCCCACGAAACACTCTATTTCATCTATTACGCAATACATGTATATTAATTAAAAGTTATACAAACAATATAATGAGAAAAAGCTCATATTACAATTCGGGGGATCAATTCCGTATAATTTAAAACTATGCCCGATTGACCATGAACGATAACCAGTAATTATGTCCAAAAAAGCATGAAACCAGTCCTGTAGCCAAAAATGAAGTCACAGGGCCGAAACACATATTGTAATGTTATATTGAAGGCTATTGCAGCAGTTTCTCGGACATAATCTGTCACTTAGGGGCCACTGGTAACGTTTCACGAGGACCACCCTAAATCATGAAGCATAGCATTATGTATCCTTTAAGGAAGAAAACGATTTACATCTGTAGGATGAATATTCAGTACAGGCAACACGGTCAAAGCTTTCTCAAACGTGACCTTCTGAATGTTAGAAGACCGAGAATGATCCACAGAGGACCTAAATAACGCAGTATCTCGATATTGCTAACAATAACGACAGATTAAGTATTACTATGTGGTTCCGGAACAAATGTAGAACCCAACGACGTACATGTAAGCCACTCAAAAAGCTGAGGAAAAAACGAACTAATGTTGCGAACAGTTGTCTAAGTAAAAAAAACTACACCCAAACCCCCATTACCGATAAACTGTAATAAAAATTAGCCTTTCAAGAGTTCTGTTTCGCAAGACCAAATAAAATAAAACATTACTCTCTCAAATCGAGTTAATAAGTTGCGATGGACAACATAAGCCGTGCCCGGGGCACAACAGAAAAGGTGAATCGAAACGGTTTATGACCTTCACCTTTCCGAGAAGTGACAACCAGCGCTTGTAAAAAAGGTTTGAAGCCTGTGCTCGTTGTCCCGTTGGCCCGTTGTCTTCAGATTCAACTTCGCCCCGGTAGCTTCCGAAACCCCATCATGTTTTCAGACAGGGCCTTGAAAGAGGGCAGCCTTGAAACTACATATAACACATCATCTCACCACCCTGCAAGACAAAAGGGACGAAACGATGTCTCACTAAACAAGATCTCACTAAATAAAATTAAATCAGCGTAGATAAAGAGCAGTTGTGACGGATCCCCCTCTCCAGAGGAATCTGAGCAGCGCCCGTTGACAGTACCCTAACTAGTAACTTTGGTGTATAAAATGGAAATTCTAGTTACAAAAGTTAGATGAAGTCCAAAGTTTTATAGAGCTAACATCAAACTGTCGCAATCAACCACTTCGAAGGCCTCTTTTGGTAAAAAGAGACCAACGCACATTGAAAATCGCGTTCTATGACGACGTCTAAATAGCTGTATAAGATGAATGTACGTTATGTACACTTCCGAGTTAAATCTGTGTGAGTAGTTCTCTAGCTTCTCTATCTCGCTAAATCTCTTGGCTATTGCTCCTGATGTATAACACAACAATTATGTGTTGCTGCATCCACTCTTTTACAGTTTAAAAAAAAACAAGCCTTAAAAATAAACATGTTAGTGTATAATAAGCAAATCTTCATGACGTCTTCAACTTTTGTGTCATTAATATTAATCAAATTGCAAGATAAAATGCAAATGGCATAAAGAAAACAAGACAAGAACTAAATGTTTCGTGGTTTTCACTTTGGCATATTAGGTTTGTCACACGACATTCATATAATCAATCTGTTTTTATTGTGTGTGCGTCTGCATATCATGGATATTAATCTGTGAACATAAAAGTCTTAATCTGATATCTCTGGAATACTATGTCTAATTAACGTTACACAAGTACTTGAATAATACTATGTAAGTATATAGATACACGCTTTTGAGATCATAAACTTTGATGTCATTAATGTTCATGCATGTAACTGTTTTTGGTAACTTGCCGTAGACAGGCAATTAAACAGTCTAGTTATCGTGTGTGTTTGCGTGCGGGTTAACGTGAGCAAAATTTGAGTTCTTGGATTTAACTTTATAAGTTACAGCTGTTTAAAGTCGAGGTGCCACATTTGCATTTTTCCTCCACTGAGTGTGCTTTCAATACAAAGTATCAACGTTGAGTCCTCATAAGTTCTTCATAAAACATGCTAGAGTCCTAAAACTATCCGTCTAGGCATATATTTGGCCGTAGAGAGATAAAATGCCCTAAACATGGACAATATAACACCTCCATATTAGATGGGCTATTTTTGTCCCCACCTTACCTGTATATCTGGACCACACATTGTGTTAAACTCAAGATAAGCTAATGGTAAGTTTTTTTTATAGGTATATACAAGGCTGAATCTGTTTAGATACAAGCACTAACACATTAACATGTTACAACTCAAGGGCAGGATGATGACCATTTCTCCTGCTTGAATAGCCCACCTTACTTTAGCATATAACCACAACCTCTTAGATGTTGAGGTCATTGCCTTTTATGGGACTGTCTTTCAAAATTGATTTGACCATATAACTGGCCATACACCCAGCTGTGTATAATAAGCCATGGCACTCCCCTCCTGTCAGAACAGAAGCATCATAGCGCCAGATTGTCGGGCGCTATAATTGTAATACTGATCGGTTAACAAGCTTTGATCTAAGTATATACCATGCAACAAGTTATGAACATACCCAGGGACTCCCAAACATCCCTAACTATAAAACAGTATAAAAAGAATTAATGGTAAGGGACATGCAACACTATTGTTATTACCTTATCCGGGAGGGAGTTCATTGGGACAAGGTAAACTGTGAAAAATTTGCCGCGGTAACCCAGTAGAGAACTTGATATGGGTGTGTAACAATTTCTTGTTTCATAGATTTCAAACATAGAGGATTGCTGCTAACCCAACTACAAATTTGGTATTTTCCTTTTGCACAGGGATTATCTGTAAGGTTTATTTTGAAGCTCTAATTGTAGGAAAATCTCTGTAGTTATAAATATTGTTGTAAAGTGAAAGCTTTCATATGTACATTTCTCTAGGGCGTTTTAATGATAAAATGAACAAAATATAACCTGCTTTTCTTCTGTTTTATTTGTTTGCCCTTTCTGCTAACCTCTCAGGTATGGCCACTTGTATAGTCTTCAGAGATCCTCATTACCGTACTTTCGACGGTCACTTCCTTGAATTCCAAGGAACTTGTTCCTACCTCATGGCCAAAGATTGTGTCTCTGAGAGTTTTGAAGTCGTGGCACAGAATGACGGGAAGGGCACATACGAAGCATCTTGGACTAGACTCATATCTTTTAGATTCTTCAACTATACCATTGATCTGCTGCCAAACTTTGAAGTGGCTGTTAATGGTCAGAGAGTAACCCTTTCCTTCCTTGCGGAACCTTTGTTCAGCGTGCAGAAGTTGGGTGAGTTTTTTCTGCTCGTTCATGTTTTTAAAAAGAAGAAAAACTTCAAGGAACTCATTGAGAAATTCACAACAAACGATTAAAAAATTTCAATATATTATCTATGTGTAAAAGTAAGTTGGCCTGACGTTTCGATCCTAGCAGGATCTTCTTCCTGCTAGGATCGAAACTTCAGGCCAACTTACTTTTACACATTCTCCTACACAGGCTCTCTAGTGGATAAGCAGTTTGCTAACAGTTTTATTTTATTTGAATATATTAACTAGAATACCAACTCAAGCCCATCCCATATGTAAATAACTTTTTTTTGGTCTTCCTCCTTTTAAGTATAAGGTTAAACGCCAGAATACCTTTGAAGACAGATATACATTATATACATCATACATTATATACGATCTATTGTGGATTTAGAAATGATAAAAAGTTACTTTAATGAGTCGATATTTTTCTTGTCCTTATATATTTGTTTTCCCCTTGTTATTGACCTGTAGGTCTGTTGCTGTATCTACATACTAACATTGGTGTTAGAGTTTCCTGGGATGGCAATCATTTTGCAGAAGTCGCCGTGGATAGCATCTGGAAGGACCAGATGTGTGGTCTCTGCGGTAACTACAACGGAGACAGCACAGATGACTTCATGTACGTGTAGCTCGATAAAATGGTTGCATTGGCAAAGTAATGTAATAATTTTCAAGAAATGGAAGAAAAGGGCATTGTAATTGTTATCAAAACACACCATTCTTGCAATAAATGTATATTGTATCACGCTTAACGAGCATAAACAAATGAAAGAAGATCAAAAATACTCATGAGAATTTGAAAAACATTTTGGGTCTGGATAAATCATGAAAACGGTGAAAAAATACCAAAAAGTAATGGAACATAGAATGGCTTTCTAAACTTGTTTCTGCCTGAACCTCTTCTTATACCTCCCACAAATTTGCCCAAAAGAAAAGACCTGTACCATAAAAAAGGTCATGGATTTGTTTTTTATTGTAATATCATCACACAAGAATGTCATGAAGTTTCACGTTCATGGAAGTTCCCGGAATCCTGATATTGGCAGGAGTTTTGTGGCTGGTAGGTGGCTGAGGGCACTGTTTATATTACAGCATAATAATTTGTGAACCCTTACCGGTACGGTTTCGTGACTGGTGGTGGGTAAAGCAATGCAATAGATAAAGTGTCTTTACTTGAAATCTTTATTGCTCTAGAGATGCTCTAGAGTGCACTGTTTATAGTACAGCATAATAATTTGTGTACCCTTTAATACCGGTATGGTTTTGTGGCTGGTGGTGGGAACGGCAATGGAATAGATAAAGTGTCTTTACTTGAAATCTTTATTGTTCTAGGGATGCGGAAGGCACTGTTTATATTACAGCATAATAATTTGTGAACCCTTACCGATATGGTGTCGTGGCTGGTGGTGGGTAAGGCAATGCAATAGATAAAGTGTCTTTACTTGAAATCTTTATTGCTCTAGGGATGCGGAAGGCACTGTTTATAGTACAGCATCAGAATTTGGAAACACTTACCTGTATGGGTCGTACCCTGACTGTGCCTGTAGGGAAGGACGTGAGCTTTCACCATGTGCTGATAACAGAAGAGGACAAATGGAAGCTATCGAGGAGTGCCAAGTTCTCTATGTGAGTCTATTATGTCTTGTTTTAGTCCGGTCAATCTTGTTTAATTCTTCATTTTCAGAAGATTGTTTCCTTTTTCATAGAATATTGAATTTGTTGTTTCTGCCCGTGAAGGCTGCAATAACCAATGTACCAATTTTTCAAGCGGCGAAAGTCTTTAAAGATTTCAACACAGACAGAATTCACCGACATTTAACGGTCACATGCAATTAAATGTGAAAAAATATAATTTGTAGCAAACATGGCTACATCTGCATCTCCAAAAAAATATCACAAACAACCCTCTAAAGTGACATCACATCTCCCTCGATGTAAAACTTTGACTTAAAATATTGACAACCGCTGGTGGTATCATGCATATGTGACATCAAATATCACAGACAGTCACATATAATGGTGACAGCATTAATAGGTCTTTGTCTGTCACAGAAATGACATCACAAATGACCAGATAAGATGCTGACAATACTGTTGACTTTACATACTGTACAAGGCAAATGTCAGAAACAAAGCTTGTAAAATGATGATTGGCTTCACGTCGGTAATGAATATGCGAACATCTTAAATCATAAATAAAAGGTTGACATTACTGACAGTTTAGAGCAGCAGCGATTCCTCAAACTTGAAGGCCCACAAAGCAGGATATTCCGAGAGGACTAATCCACAACCCACCAAAGCCCACCTCATAGAATTGATACTCAAATTGGCAAGTCAATAAGTCAAGCAACACATCTGGTGATTCCATAAATGATATTGACAGTTTCTCTCACATTCAAAACTACTTTATATACAAATTGGTGTTTCAAGGTGTTCATACATCACCTCCGGTCTCTTTTCTTCTTTTTGGAGTAGTCTGACCTCTTCCAGCCAGCCCATAGCATAGTCAATCCGCGAGAGTTCTACGACGCCTGTCTGTACGACCTGTGTGTCTGTCCTACACACCTGCGATGTCTCTGTCATATCTTACTGGCCTATACTCATGCAGCAAGGAAGAGAGGTGTCAATATCGAATGGCAGAGGACGAACTATTGCGGTGAGTCCAACGTGACTTCTTCCCAAATCTGTTGGCAAATGTTAAGCCTTTTTCCCCCTCCCCCTTCATGCTTTAGGATTATTCATTTCAAATAAAACAATCGTTTTCTACTTCCCTAAATTTTTTCTATGTCCTTTATCAGTTTTTTTTTTAATATTTTGTCTGTTGTTGCTTATTAATATTTAGTTTATTCCCTACCGCCTTCCCTTAATCCTCTCTTTTTCCCTCCACTGTTTATCTCCTACCTCACCTCTTCCCCTCTTGGTTTCTTTCTTTCTTCTCTCCATCACTTGTCTACTAATCCCCTTTCATAGTCTCTTTGTGTTCACCATGCTCATTAACCTGCGTGCGTGTTTTTGTCCCTTCTGTTACTGTTACTTGTCATTTAGCCTTTGAAGAAGATCCTGCTAGGATCAACTTACTTTTACACATTCTCTGACACAGGCTCTCTAGTGGATAAGCAGTTTGCTAACAGTTTTATTTTATTTTGGCATATGTTTAGGTTAGACATTTATAAAATGGTCTAACTTAT
>KN883755.1:0-10056 GCA_000934455.1 Apostichopus parvimensis
TACCATGGTACCTTGACATGGGTACTAGCAATCTAACATACAATAGATTATATGCAAATTGTTGAAAGATGATTTAACCTGGGAGTCCACATTTAGAATGCTGTTGGTACATTGTTCTAATAGTCCCTTTAACAGCACTAAAATGAACAAACAGAAATAGATTCATGTAGGTATGTCATTTGAGTTGGAAAAGTGACCCATAGATACAGAGGGTAAAATCATTGCTTTGTACAAGTTGAGAGAACTTGCATTTTTGAATGTAAACCTCCCAATATTCCAATGCAAGAACAGTGCAACATTATGGCATTGTGTGCCATCACTCATTGACTTTTCAAAACATTGTATACAACAAAGAGTTCATAGCCACTGAAGAATGCAGAATAATAAAGATTGTTGACCCAAATATATGTTGAATCCTTTGATATATATGTAGTACTGTGTGATTATCAGCAGAGTATAGAGACTGATTAGAATTATGAATAAAGGGAATTACCCGAGCTAGATTATACTTAGGGAATAATTAGTCAGAGAGAAAGAGAGAGAGAGAGTGGTAGGGATATGTGGAGAGAGACTTCTTCACCTTCCTTCAAGTGATGATTCCTGATTTTTACATATTAAATAAATTTGACAAAAACATAAAACAATAAGCCAAAACTATTCAAAGTCTACCCCAGGTCCCAAGCCTCATAAATTTGTGATGGCTGAAAGGGTGTTTGAGCATTTCCTTTATGTTTGACATCAACGTTATGGAGACAGTGCAAGCTAAAGGAGGTTTGTGTTACGGCAACGAGGGAAACTGTGATTTACAGGTCAAGTGTCTCCTGTCCAAGTGTTTGGAGATTTAAGGCACATTAAAAAGCTCTTTCCCTTAGACATGTTAATCAGATCAGCATATGTACTATGATGATCTAAGATAAAACAACTAATTCTGTAGAGTCTATTTAACTTAAATGGAAGATTAAATTAATTAGTACATTGGCAGTTTTCTAATAAAAATGTTCAACTGTCAAAATATGTTGAGCTGTACCTGCTGTTGTTGAAGAGTGAATGAAACAATGATAACACTCTTATCCCTTCCCTGGTACTTGTCTATGGTATTAACTTCCACATCCTTAGACATTCCCATTGACTGCAGCAGATGGCATTGCTTCCTATATGGTGATATGATACCAATCTCCCCTGGATTGCAACCACACTGCAACAAGCAAGAAAAATAAATGAGAATGATTACTTAAACAAATATAGCACTATGAATATGTCAGATAGAACAGTCCTTATGTGCAATGGTGTATATGGACACCCTTACTTTTAGAAATCTATACATTAAAATGAAAGCTGCATCATTTCTATTAATTGCTGCTATTTTTACAGTTCTTGTTCCAAGTTTAAGCTGATTTGATTCAGTGCTACAACACTCACCCGAATGAGACAACACTCACCCGAATGAGATGTTCTACGGTTGCCTTGACATGGTTTGCTTCTACAAGATTCACTCCCCGCTCAGTTTCTTCATTATGGAGCTATATATAGAAAGGAATGCACAGAACAGATAGGTTGAAGGTAGCAGTCAGAGTTCTAACAATTCACTCTAACAAATCATTACAACACTCATCTTAACTGCTTTAAAATAAATCATGACAATTTTAAGTTTCCTTCTTCAAATTTGCTGCAGGGCTTTCCAGTTGTGTCAAGATATTTGCTGTAAATATAACTATTAAACAGTTTTAACATTTACAGCATATCAATACCAGGAAAAAGAAAAGTGGAAACAACGTTTGCTGATAAGTTTTCTTTGTAAGTACTTAGTTAAGGTTGAGAAACACTTTGATATAACATTATTAGGTACAAAACTTAATGTTACAAACCCTACCTGTTCTGTGCTAAAGAATCTGACTACTGTCTCAGGTAAAAGAGCAAGCTGAAGCCAGGCAGTCAAAGATACCTTTAAAGAGAAACAATGGATACTTGTGTTCAAATTTGGACTTGACAACTAAAATGAAGAGGCATACAACAGATGATTAATGTCTACTAGCTGGTACTGGAATAATCTGTATGGAGCTGTGGAAAGGTCAGTTGTAATCAGAGTATGATATAAGTATATGGCTGATGTCCCTATGAATTGTAGAATATTTATATAATAATCTATTGTTTAAACAGATGACTGAATCTTAAGTGCCAAAAGTTCCTAGAAATACTGTTCTTCTTCCACTAATTTGTTGATCAGAATTGATTCTAATTTAACATTTAGGAGGAGATCCTTTCAAATTACGACATGGGTGTTGATAAATCAATCAACTACACACAGACACACTCGTTGACACGCTTCCTCCATTGTAGTACATATTCTAAATACTGTAAACTACCTTGTACAGGATATTTATTTTTTATAAAATTTCCATGGATTTGTAAAACTTAGTGATTATACAATCTATAGAATTATGTTTTATAAAATCAAAAGACCCTCCTTTTTCCCAGAACTAAGGTTACCATCAGGGGCAAAAGAAATTAAAAGTTCATAGAGTCTCTGTATATCTGACTGCTTTCAGAATTAATGAAAAGCACTGAAGCCACCTGATGTGTTCATTGCACATACAAGACCTCAGTGGTGGACAAGATTGTCACTAAATCAAGTGATGAGCTGACCTAATCTAATTAACCAATAATTAAATTCAAATCCACATCTATAGGTAACCATTGATATCTAACATATTTTATCAGCAACTGTTTTACCCTTGCAACAAGCCATTAATTCAAACTGAATGCAAATTACTTCCCTAGCCAACCAGTGTTCAGCTAGTAATAAGATATAAACAAGGAGTTGGTGGGTTGTATTTAAATAACTTGAAACCTTGACATTCTTATACAAGAATATTTTTGTACATAGGTGATAAACTTTCTTCTCTTTCAACATTTTAAAATAAAGGTTTTAGTAGTTTTAATCAAACTGAGTGCTTGAACAAAAAAGAACCTACATTGGGTGTATAGTGTGGAAGATCTAGTAAGCGACTCTGCACTTGTTGATTGCCACAGTGAAGGGCTCCTGCATAAGTGAAAGCATTGCTAAGATCCATGATTGTTGGATGCATCCGATACTGAAGTCTCAGTTGACTAACAGAACCAGGGCAGCCAGAGGCTAATCGTTGAAACAGACTCTCATCCATACCAGCAACTCTATAAAATCAGAGATAAAGGACAATATAACCCAGGCTACATAAAATGACAGTAAAATAATTACCTAATCATAAGTAGTTATGGTTATTAAATGTAAGGTTTGCTTACTGCATAATTAAACCTGCTCCATAGAACCAATACTACCTTAAACATGGAAAACACTTCGGTTGAGAGTATTGCAAGAAATGAGTTGAAAGCACCTCAATGGCTGAAGCAAATGATTAAGATATGAATAATATATTATCTACGTCAAATAATATAAAATAAGCAGCATCAGATTTTGACTATACCTTGCAGTGTTACTCTGAACCAGCGGGGGTAACTGCTTATGGTCTCCGACCAACACAAATTTTGATGTCTTAAAGAGAGGTGCAAGGCAGACAGGTTGACTGATCTGGGATGCTTCATCGATGATACAGTAATCAAACCATTTATGGCTCAGTAAAGGTGACTTTACACCAAGACTGGTAGCAGCAATTACTGGCTGTGGTGTAAAGATCATGAAAATAGTTGAAAGCTAGTACCATTCAAAACAATTTTGTCACTTAGAAATTCCTTGATGAAGCAAATGTGCACATGAATGAAGAGGCAGTGGACATTTACCAGAAATATGCAAAAAAGTCAATCAACAATGACAAACTGCTTTTTCCCCCTTTTGCAGAATATTTTTGAACTTACTTTACTTAGACATAAATTTTCAGTAAATCTGAATTCAAGAATATTGAATCAACTCTCAACAATCATTTTGTTTAAGGTTGCAAGGCAACAGCATTAGAAGAACAATGAAGCCAAAAGAACCAAATATTGCATGAAACTTCCAACAAAGGAACATAAGTGTCAAAGACATGAAACTAGATACTGACTGTTGTTTCAATTAAATTGGCAACATCATCTACACCACATCCTCTGAGAACTGTGCTTTCGGAATACTGATGAAGTTGATGGTGAATCCGGTAAGTAGATCCAAGACGAAGGAAGGAGATGTTAGCCTACAAGAGAACAAACACGAAGTACTGCATTTAACGAGATAGCTCTAAACACTACAAGGGTAATACCACATTGACAGGACAAACTTGATTACTACATGAGTGTTGTGGAAAGCTTGCATAGAACCTCATGTTATCACAAATGCAAAAGTAGTGCAAAGTAGTAATTCATCTGTTTAGCTTCTTTTGCATGGTTGTCTTTAAGAGTTGAAAAGAAGCTCTTGAAATGGAACACATGCAAAAAATGTTTGTAAACCAATAACTTGCTATAATGTTTCAGGATTATTATTGAGCGTTGTAGATATTCTCAGACAATATAAAGTGATAATATTCAGGAGAAACACCTGAAGTTATCTTGGAAGGGAATTCCTTGGTCAAATAAACGGACAATTACAGATTAACCGTTCATATTGAATCATATTGAAGTTTTACCTCTTTGAGTTTTAGAAGGATATTATCAACAGCTGAGTGAGTGTAACTAGTTAAGAGAACAGATTTGCCCTCAAGAACTAGAATCCGAACCAAAGCTACTACTGTTGCTGTCTTCCCTGTAAGGAAGGAAAACAATGAAAGAAAATAGACACTAACATTTGTAAACAATTATATGAAATCATTTCCCCAAAAAATAGACTGAAATTAAATTGCATTCTAGAAAAATTTGATATCTAAGTCTAAATAACTGAATGACTTTAAAAGCCAACAAACCATAGAATGATTTTAAAAGCCAACAAACCATAGAATGATTTTAAAAGCCAACAAACCATAGAAATGTTTGTACACACTGGTAGTAAGCATTCCAATGTCTGGCAGGTATTGCTGTATTATAATGCATAGAATAGGAGTTATAAACCAGATAAAGGTGGAATAAATGCATTCTTGTAGGATCTTCTATTTGTAGTCAAAGTGCTCACTGCACCAATTGAAATTTTCAAAACTCTACTCTACCCAAGTGAACAGCTGAATCAAGAATTACTTTGCTAAATTAAACTGCTTTCATCCTGTGTTTACAATGTTCTAGCTTAGACCAAACCATCTAATTTTCTAATCACAGGGACAATTGCTCAAATTATAAACAATTTTCAATTCAAGGTAATTTGGCAGCCTAAGTTAATATTAAATAGGCCAAAATGGTCACAAACCATATTAGGACAGTAGAGTGATGTGTAATTGTAATTACTTTGCTGTTAATTGTTACTGAAATAACTACTTTATTGTAATAATCTGCATCCATCCTTACCTGTGCCAGGCATACCCTTAGTCAGGGTGAAATAATTACTTTATTGTAATAATCTGCAACCATCCTTACCTGTGCCAGGCATACCCATAGTCAGGGTGAATAATTACTTTATTGTGATAATCTGCATCCATCCTTACCTGTGCCAGGCATACACTTAGTCTGGGTGTAATAATTACTTTATTGTAATAATCTGCATCCATCCTTACTTGTGCCAGGCATACCCTTAGTTAGGGTGAAATAATTACTTTATTGTAATAATCTGCATCCATCCTTACCTGTGCCAGGCATTCCCATAGTCAGGGTGAATAATTATTTTATTGTGATAATCTGAATCCATCCTTACCTGTGCCAGGCATACCTACAGTCTGGGTGTAATAATTACTTTATTGTAATAATCTGCATCCATCCTTACCTGTGCCAGGCATACCCATAATTAGGGTGAAATAACTACATTATTGTAATAATCTGCATCCATCCTTACCTGTGCCAGGCATACCTATAGTCAGGGTGAAATAATTACTTTATTGTAATAATCTGCATCCATCCTTACCTGTGCCAGGCATACCTACAGTCATGGTGAAATAATTACTTTATTGTAATAATCTGCATCCATCCTTACCTGTGCCAGGCATTCCCATAGTCAGGGTGAATAATTATTTTATTGTGATAATCTGAATCCATCCTTACCTGTGCCAGGCATACCTACAGTCTGGGTGTAATAATTACTTTATTGTAATAATCTGCATCCATCCTTACCTGTGCCAGGCATACCCTTAGTTAGGGTGAAATAATTACTTTATTGTGATAATCTGCATCCATCCTTACCTGTGCCAGGCATACCCTTAGTTAGGGTGAAATAATTACTTTATTGTGATAATCTGTATCCATCCTTACCTGTGCCAGGCATACACTTAGTTGGGTGTAATAATTACTTTATTGTAATAATCTGCATCCATCTTTACCTGTGCCAGGCATTCCCATTATCAGAGTATAATCTTCATTGTGTAATACCTTCATGATGGCAGAGTGTTGGTCTTCATTCATTGTTGCTAAAATTGCTTTTGCTGGAAACACAATGAATAACAACATACATTTATATCAGCCAATCAGGTAGCTATTAATAATGTTGCTGAATAATTGATGTTACACAGTATCACACAACATGACCATTACAGTATGAAAACCAGAGACTGTGTAAATAATATGAATATGGTCACAATTATAATTAAATCCAGGTAAATGTCAAGGAGAAAAGCATAGAAAAAACATGCAGTTTCCATACACTGCTTTCAATGTGGGCTCACCCAAAATATAACTGTTAAACAAAACAAAAACATGAATTGTTGGCATTATGATAACATTTGTGTTGCTATTTTCAGAATAAAATTGTTTGCATAAATTCACATAAATTCACATTGGTCAAGTTGTTCTGTTTGTCTCTCTGTTTGCTGTGTGAATAAACACTTAAATTAAGAAACTACAAGATACATCCAGCCGACTGACAAAATGAAAAGAAAAGACAAACTCAGGCTTTTACTAACCTTCATTTGATAAGGAAACTTTATCACTAGGAGAGACGTTGCTAGGGGAACACAAATCAATGATGACATCTCTGAGTCTTGATCTTCAATGAGAAAAAAGCAAACCAGTTGATATGTTTGATTTGTAGTAGTATATAGTTAAGTAATAAGATAAAGACCTGCCTGGTACTGGAACTCTATTAGTATTCACATCAATGAATATAGTATAACTTGAGATCAGCTCAGTCTGACATTCATTTCAATCACCATCCAATGTTCATTAATTCAACAATTACGCCATGAAGAAATGAAGAATCTCAGATTTATTTACATCTCTTTTGAGAAGAGATCGCTTCATTTTTGGCGACAAAGTCTGTGGTCAGTATACAAACCCTGTACCTTATGGGTTTGAAAACACAAAGGAAGAAAAAGAATTGATCATTCTAACACTGGTCCTAATGAAGGATAAGAGGAGTAAGGGTATCTTTGCAAGTTGAAGAGATATGTTCAAGCAAGTAGATAAACTGTACATTTGCAATAAAATGCAAACAAAAGTCAGTTACTGGTTGGAGGCCAACCTGTTAACCATGTTTAAAACATTTGCACCTTTACCACCCAGAAACAGTTTTCAAATAAGGAAACTCTGAATTGCTTTGATTTGAAGTAACTGTGTCCAAGTGATCCCCAGATGGTAGACATCTCATCCTTTTATCCACTTGACCATGACATAGTATGAAAGCAGTGATCGATAACAAAAACTAATTCAAAAGCATTATTTTTTGGCTATCAAATTGGATAGCTCAGACCACTAGTAGATTAAGTCTCCCAAAGAACAGCTTGTTTTACTCACCTATGAGCAGTCGATGACATGAGAAAGGCTAGATTGATAAAGCTGCTTGACATGCTATCATAGGACTCATTCTTATCTAGGGTATAGATAGAGCGGTTGCTAGGGTATGTTGATAATGGACTGCAAACAGAAGGAGAAATGAAGAAATGTCATGTGATATCAGGCACCAACCTAGTCCACTGAGTCACATCAATTCTTCTGTTAGTTTTGTCTTCTGCATATTGCAGTTAATATTTGCCTTGGCTGAAAGTGCACAAGAAGTTAAACACAGAGACAACTTTCAAACAGTTCTCACACCAGAGCTTTCCTTATATTTTACTCATGGGAGGGTGGGGGGGAGGGGGAGTATTGTACATCAAGGCATCCAATGACTGGTGTCTCTCAACTCCTGCTGGAGATTCAAAAAGGATATTTGCCTCCACTCATTATTTCATAAATGCATTTGACTTCACTACATAATTTGCCAAGTTGAACAGTTTAATTTTTAAGAACACATTCCATCCCCCTCCCAAAAATATGTGTCCTTGGGCTGATTATAAGGGATCCTGGCGGATTAGGTTGTCCAAACTGCAAATTGGAAAGTTAGACATCCAAAAACCAAGACCTATTAAGAAGCACAAATAAAGGATGAAAGACTTGAAACATACTTAGTGTACTGGATTGAACAGTGTGTGTTATTTACTTTCATTTCATCAGGAACTTACTGGTTTACTGTGAAAGTTTACAATGAGAGATAAACACATCTACAACTGAAGGGAGAATATATTGCTCAGCTGTGAAAGGTTGTCCCAAACTATGTGACTTCCTCAAGCGGACAGGATAATACATTCCCTTCGTCCATATAGGCTTTGCTCATTGCTGTCAACCCTGTCACAACTGAACATTATTTCTGATGAGCTGTTACATCTCTACCCCAACATTCTTGTGATATATGTTCAAACAATATCATTGCCCTTTCAGTGAACAAGCTGTGTGTATTCATAATATCATACAATCATCACACTATTAAAAGAGATGAAAAGTCCGTAATTCTAGCATGTAGTCAGACTAAGTACTTTGTAAGTTTGCATCAAATATGAGCTTTCAATGACTTGTAATAAGGAAGATTGATGCAAGTAAAGAGAATGTCTACATTAGCATATAAATCCACCAACCTGTCTGTTGATAGGGTCAAACTCTCAGGGCTAATGGATGTGACTGTCCCGATCAACTGAGCTATTTGTCCTGTATTCTCATCACTGGCTATCAACCAGTCCCCAACCTCAAACCTAAATGGTGTGACACTGAAGAGAACAAAACAACATTATTCACTGAATCAAAAGGACAACTTGAAACCAATGGACCTGTCTAAAGCTGCTTGTATTATGGTTTCTTCAATAATTATACCATATTAGTAATTATGAGCTAAATGACTCTAGCCTTTAAGCAGTCACCTGGTACATGCCTTTAAACAGTTTAAAAGAAGGGATAATTTGTATGATGATATTATAACTAACAACACAAAGTATATAGTTTACCATAGCAACAACAAACAGCGATGGATTTACCAACAAGATCCATAAAACTATTAAATAAATATGTTTTCTGACTCATACCTTTCTCTGTGCTTAAATGTGACTTGAAAAACTCCGGAATCTTCTGCCTTGCAACGTTGGACAATGAGACCACTATGGCAACAGCCTCCTTTTTCTCTGCAAGGGGTACAATAATATTTGCATGAAAATGTGTAATGGATTACCATATGATGTACTATAATGCTTTAATGTTCAGGTTTTCAACATGTCATCCATAAAGGTGATACAGTAGCAGTGGCAGCAATTGTTGAATCTACAAATGAAGGTAGAGAGCATTGTTACCTTTCTTTTGCACTTTTGTTCCAAACATCTTTAGTTGAGTTTCTTTTCCTTATCTCTTCATGTTCCAGAATACAGAGAGTGTACCAATGTACAAAGTACTGTAGATGGGAGTCCTTAAGATGGTGGATTTGTTCATTAAATCCTTGCAATGCAGCATCGGACAGCGGAGCTGGATTTATCCTATGAAGTAGAAAGAGGCAGAAAGACTAAGTAGACAAGGCCACTCCATTTATGTTATCCAAGCTGAATTACAAACAAACAATGATAGCTTGGAATGCTCAATGAAAGATATGGCAATTTTGTTTCTACGTAAACTTTTCCTTTAAATCAACTATTGGATTCTACATAATGGTGGTTCATTCCCTAGTATAGAGAGTGTGCTATGGGTGAGTGGCTGAAGTAGTGATTGAAGCAATGAAACCTGGCATCTAGGAGG
>KN883756.1:0-12824 GCA_000934455.1 Apostichopus parvimensis
AGGACAGTTAGTAACCATCAAGATTAGCAGTCTTGATCTTACATTGAGATCAAGGGTGGGAAAGTTTCATCACAAGATATAAAGTTGATGGAAAGTAAAGCATTTACATGGAATGAAGTATATCAGGAACCTACAAATGTTGACTCTTGTACCTTACAGATAATGGCTATGGGCTTTTGTTTATACTGAAACAGTTTCAATTGGTTGCTTATTTTCGTGCTTTGATGGTTTGCATTGATGTAAGATTATATATGATATATATATATATATTTGCACTTAAATGCTTTCATTAAGGAAAAGAAGGGTTTTTATATATTATTATATATATATATATGTATTTGTGTGTGAGCTGCTAGCACTAGTAAACAGGGTCACTACCTCAGCCACAAGTACTTGGTATTATTGTGATTCATCAATAAAAAACTCATTGCTGTATTTATACTTCCATTTAATACCTTTACAAATAATTCCATTTTGGGAGAAAGAAATGTTGGGATATAAATTGTCGCCTCCACTTAAATTCATGGTCATGATTTATCATTGCTTTGGGAGCAAAGTTTTGTGAATTCAAGTATTACAATTTGTGCTCCTCTTTCAAGCATGTTTTCTCAATGTTGTTGGGGTGATAAAACTAATATGTTCACACATGACGAAGCAACGCAATGAAACATGTAGGATTGGTGTTAGATTTAAGACCATTTATTGATGAGTTTTCAAGTTCATTAATTTGGCTTATATTAGCCATATTGAACCCTCCAGAGGGTGTCTCTCCTAATCTGAAGTAACGCTAGGGGGTGTACTAACATATTACAATCTTCCCTACCTATAGCAAATGCCGCATGAGACCTCTGTTTTTGGCCTAAAACAGGGGAGATTAAATATCTTCCTGAGTTGATAATGCTAGTCATACTGAATGCTTCTCTGTACAAATTCATGGTTAAACACACTGTACTATTTCAAGCCAATTTGTCTTCACACAGGAAAGTAGTGCCAGCCATTAGAGCATTACAATCATACAGGTGGCTGGTCAATTGATTAGGTGCACTCAGGGATGAATCCTTTTGGCATTCCTTGGGGTAGTTAATGCTATCAAGTAACAAATTATTAATGCTTGAATGAATTTGAGGAGGACTGTTTTTCTATAGGGAGGCTTGACCATCATGCAAAATATGATATTTGTATGATATCATTACACTGTCAACCTTGATCGCACCGCAGTGAGGCTGGTGATATTACATGTATTAAAAGTAATATTTATAGACATTATTGGTAGACTAATTTGATTTGATGCCTATATGAGAAGGTGCAAGCAGTGAATATTAAGAGTATGTGCTATTTTGTAGTATATACAAGAATGGTGGTTATTTAACTCTCATCTCTCATTAAGGTCATCAAGGTGCATGGTTTGGTACTTAACAAAATTTCAAGGATGCACAATTTGTTTTGTTTTTATAGCAGTTATGCAATTTTGCATTTTTACAAAATTTTATATATTCATAGCTGTCTCATATGTTTAAATGGCAGCTTGATTTGAGGGCGCGTTACTTATGTTCTCATTAACTAAGCATTCTTTATGAATATGTTCTTTGTAATCTTGAGTTTCAGTTTAATAGTAGGAAAGACTGTGTATTATGCAATGCCTGTGATAAATAAGTTTTGGAAGAGAACAGTTTCGCAGATTCTAGTTACAATGATGTTGGTGCAGAATGGTGATTAGTTTGTAACACAATGAATCTGTTATAATAGGTGGATACTCAAAAGTATAAATTGCCACAATTGATGGTGGCATATTTTAGCCAAATCATATAGTCTATCTTTTTACAAACGTGGAGAAGTAAATTGACCTCAAAAGATTTATAACAAGGAGACAAGAACACCCTTATATAACTAGATCAAAAACACCAACAAAAAGTTTGATAGTGGGTTCTACAATTTACAGTAGCGTGCTAATTTGGAGTGACACTGTTGATCACTATAATGACGAGGTGCATCTACCTGAGGGTTGGGCAGATAGAGGGGGGTGGTTCAGAATGAGGTTAATGATAGTCTTTGCAAGAATAAAAGAGAAGTTAAAGTGAAGTTTTAGATTATTATTATTGCCGTTCAGATATTTTATAAAAGACAGGAGCTCTGGCAATAGGTTAATCTTACAGAGTTAAATGTGGGTATTAATATATGCAAAGAAACAAAAGATATTTTAGCAGAATGTAAACTTAAAAATTGAGAAATATCTTCAATTTTTTGGGGGCAGAATATTAAATATAGTATTTTTGTGTGTGTGAAGATTTGCAGATGTATAGTTATTACTGAAAATTGTAGTTATTAATGACAATTGGCAAAGTAAATATTTGATATAGTATAAAACCATGGAAACAAAATTTAGATAAGAAATTTCTACATGTTTTATTTTCAAACAACCCTGTAGAGCTGACAGTTAACACATGGTAGGCTGTTAACGGGGTCGTGCATCGTCAAGGTGTTACTAGGTGTAACAAGGTTAATAAGGTGTAACACTTAATCTGTCTCGAAGTGTATATAAAGGTCTTGTTTTATTCAGTATAAAAACCAAGTGCTGTGTATGGGAAGGTTGTGAGATACTTATCCTGCATAGTGTGAAGTAAGTAGTCTTCATACCAGTCATGTTACAAGTCTCTCAGAGACAAACATTGTGAACTATATTCAAAACAAATCTCAAAAGTTGAGAAATATTCTAATCACACATTTCAATGAAGACAGTGAAGGCATAGGGAAGTGGTTAGAGTGTCCCACCCGTTTTATTCCCTGGTAGCAGCCAGGGTCGGTCTGTTCAAGATTAATGACTGCAGTGGTGAAAGAGCAGTCTGATCTTCCAATGTGTCAGTAAGTGGGATAGTATCCTTTTAATAGTGAAATGTTACTCTTTTCTAAGTGGATTGGAACACAAACTTCCTTCACTATCAACAGTGATAATCTGAACAGGCCGAGCCTTCACCTCCTTTGGTATTTGAGAATTCTTCGACAAATGCCTGGAGTACACTCTTGTCCATGGGATCAGATGGACATAAAATATGACTGCCGTAAGAGCAGGAATGGGCGGACAGTTGTAGCGTTTAAATTACATTGTACCTGTCTCATCTGAGCACTTATGGGAATGTAACATTTAAAAAATAGCTTTATCATCAACTTACAGCCATATATGTCAGCTTCCAAATCAGCTTCCAAGGCCAGCTATAGCCTGGTCACATCATGGTGTTAAAAGCATTTTGGGTATTTTGGGTAAATGAAGATGTTCTAGACCATCACTGAGAACTTTCACCAGGAATTATACCAGTAGTCGATCATCCATGTCCGCTAATTAAGTTCCATTTACATTGAAACCAAAGTACTAAAGAAAAATGCAATAGTTTGAACATTAAGAGAGAGAGAGCAATTAAATTTGATGAATTTTTGCTCCCAAATGTGTTTTTTTTTCTTTGTGCTTTCTTTGTGTCATGTCTTCTACAATTTGTTTAATGGAGAATGGAATGTAGCAGAAAGTGGGAGTCAATCTGACACTTTGCCTTGACCTTACTAAACACTTTCTCCCATCTCTTCCCCAGTACTGCACTACTTCCCCTTACCCTTATTCCACCCCTTACCCTTACTGCTCCCCTTTACCTTACACGTCCCTCTCCACTTACATCTCCCTTTCTTGTCTTCCCCATACCCTTATCTTTCTCCACTGCTCCCCTTCCTCTGACTCCTCCTCCGACCCTTCCCCTTCCTTCAACCCTTTTCATTCCTTTAACCCTTCCTCTACACCTTCCTTCAATGCTTCCTCTACCCCTTTCCCTTCCGCTAACCCTTCCTCAACCCCTTCCTTCAAACCTTCCCCTATCCCTTTCCGTCAACCCTTCCTATACCACTTCCTTTAACCCTTCCTCTACCCTTTCCCCTTCCTTCAACCCTTCCTATACCCCATCCTTCAACCCTTCCTTCAACGCTTCCTCTACCCCTTAGTACCTTCCGCTAACCCTTCCTCAACCCCTTCCTTCAAACCTTCCCCTATCCCTTTCCGTCAACCCTTCCTATACCACTTCCTTTAACCCTTCATCTACCCTTTCCCCTTCCTTCAACCCTTCCTATACCCCATCCTTCAATCCTTCCTTCAACGCTTCCTCTACCCCTTTACCTTCCGCTAACCCTTCCTCAACCCCTTCCTTCAAACCTTCCCCTATCCCTTTCCGTCAACCCTTCCTATACCACTTCCTTCAACCCTTCCTCTACCCTTTCCCCTTACTTCAACCCTTCCTATGCCCCTTCCTTCAACTCTTCCCCTACCTTCAACACTTCCTTTACCTTCCTTTAACCCTTCCTCTACACCTTCCCCTTCCTTCAATCCTTCCTCTACCCCTTTACCTTCCTTCAACCCCTTCCTTCAACCCTTCCTATACACCTTCCTTCAACCTTTCCTCTTCCCCTTCCTTCAAGCCTTCCTCTATCCCTTTTCCTTCCTTCAACCCTTCCTCAAGCCCTTTCCCTTCCATCAAACCTTCCCTACCCCTTTCCTTCAACCGCTTTGCCATCCTTCAACCCTTCCTTCAACCCTTCCTATACCCCTTCCCCTCCCTACGACCCATTCCCTTGCTCCCCATACCTAGCTACTCTTTCACGTCATCTTCAGTAGACATTTTTAAGTTCAAGATCAGCTTTCGCAATTCTGTTCAAAATTCTAGGACAATGTTGCTGGTTGATATGGGAATGATACTGTTTGTTAAAGAAAAACGACAGCGGACTTCAACCACGTGACATTACTTTCATCATGACGTAACAGCCTCCCTAAAATTTAGTTGCGAAATACTCTCAGATCTAGAGTGGCCCATAATAAATGAGTATGAAAGATCTATACATGTCGAAGTTTTGACTCGAGAAATTAAAATCGACATTAATCTTTGAAAGATTGAGTCTTTATGATCAAAGTCGAATTAAGAAAGGAAAGATGTCGAAATTTTGTGTCAGCATTAATCGTAAATACAGTGATTGTCTAGAGGACGACCGGGATATCGATGATTTCCGGTATGTAGCCCCCCCCCCCCATATTTTTTACTGGGGATAGCGCCCCCCCCCCACCTCCGACCCCCGGTTCCTACGCCCTTGACGGTTTTATTCCTAGGCTGGAAAGCCCTCCAACCGGGACCACGGAATCCTGGCTTTATTCATGGAAGGTGTAAGTATAGGGCAGTGGGACTAGAGAGGCAAACCACACATCAGTTATCTCAAGACTTAATGACAGAAAGAATCCCGTTGTGCATTCCTTACCACAAAATTCCACCATTTGAATATTTCCAACAAAAGGTCGTCACTTTTTACTTTGCATTTATTTATTTTTTATCATAATTTCCCAACAGAGCAAATTTCAATTTGACATATCCTAGTATTTTAAAATGTTAATATTGTTAACAGTATGGAATATTTTCTGCCAACTCATCTTCCAAACGACGATTGCATCATATGGTGCAACATTATACTTGACCGCAATCATGGCAAGCAGCCAACTTGAGCCAAGTTCCACTCACATGTGGAAGAAAAAATAACTTGTATTGTTGCTAACCAAACATCCGCCATTAACAGCAGTGATTTCAATTCCAGCAGTCTTTAATTGTTTCCTTTTCCTTAGCTTCTATCATACAAACCTAAAAATATATTGAATTGACGACATACGATAAGTTGTCAATTAAGCATTTTGCAGAAAATTGTTCAGATGGAATGAAGTGAACAGTTGGCATGTCCCCCCATATTTTAGGTGGGGGATATAGTATCTAATATCCCCCCAATATTTGGTGGCATAGGTTTCTTTCGTGGCTATAACAGCATATTTTTTTATGATATCGCTAGTAATTTCAAAACAGAAAATTCTTAGATGCAACTTACAACACCTGGGAAGTGCCATTTCCAGCAATCTGGGAGGCATTTTCGGACAAAATTTTCCTACGCGCCTGCACCCAAGCAAATGTCCCCCCAATTTTTGAAACAAATCGCCGCCCCTGCGTATACATGAAATCAGGTCAACTAGAAAAATCTAGAAGCCAATGAAGCCTGACTCGGTATGCCGCCGGAAGCCATACAGTTCATGAAGCTAGGCGACTCGGCCGCACTTGGCAAAGTTCAAAGTGGAGTGGTACGATACAGTTATGAATGAAATGATGGACGAGACCAAAATACCAAGGGGTAAGTATTTCGAACTAAGTATCATGAAAAATAATTTATTTATTACAGAACCCAGATTTGGATATCGAAAAGGTATTTAAAAATTTAGCTAATGGCAATTTAATTTTTATAATGAAATTTGCTGATTAAGTGGGACTTTTTTCTTCCTTTTATTAGTAGAGGGATATGTAGCCAACCGTTCAATTCTGTGTATTCATCATGTATGCGCCATGTGACACATTCACTAGTAGAGTTGGCTTCGCAGCTAGACTTGGCACATGTGATAATATTTTCTTTGGGCTCAGACAAGAATACATACAGTAGGCTATACAGTTGATACAAACTCGCATAACAGTGTTTCCAATACTAGTGGATTATAAGAAGACGAAATCTTGTCAGTATTTACTTTTTGTTTTGGCTTAACTATAATACGAATCAGGTAAGTTCGTTACCCGTTTTATCCATTTAGCTCCGTCACTTTATTTTAGTTCTAGGATATTACGCAGTAAATACTGTTGTGGAAGAGTAAGCGTAAGTACTCTGAGTAAACTGTTTAGTCTACCCCGCAACTGTTGGAAAAATACCAGTCTGAAAACGATAAGGCACAGGAGTGAATCAGCTTGTCGTTACTCTGTTATTTTATTGTGAGAAATATGCAAGGCGAGCAACATGTGGCAGTTTTCAGGCAAATAACACAAGATTTGTGAACTGACAGATTGTTTTGCACGCCTCATTGAAGTCGTACGCAGACCCCTGGGCTACTGATCTGTACATTCACTGAGAATCAGCATTTATGGGCATAGGCCTAGGCATATAACCAGGGATGTGATAGAATGAGATTTTAATTCTTATGTAGATAACATTTACCCTTTAATAATAATAGAGGGAGGAAACTTCGGACAATTATACCATCCATGTTTCACTACTGTCAGCTCAATATACTATATAGCATGGACACTTCCAATTCCGGACACCTAAGCCTTAAAACACCCCAAAACTATATCTTCTGGTATAAATCACCCGAAAATATACTTGGTATGGTGGGAGAAGTGTGTTATATTACGATACACGGCCAAACTTTCTTTCCTGCAAACTGTTTTCACGTTGTATTCCAAGAAGATTCTTGTGATTGTGGAACTGGTATTTCTTTGCTAGAGTATTGGTAATTTTCGGACACACATGAGTCCCACAGTGTGGCGCTAGTGATAAAATTGGTGGCGCAGTTGCTCTTTCAGTAATAATAACAGACTTCATAGATCTCCGTCATTTTATTGACAAATATGTAAGTATTTACTTGCACACGGGTCATTTCGTACTTTTTGGTGAAATTTGGCTCTTCCTGTAGGTTGTCATGGTGAAATCGTGCATTTCTTAGGGGTGTCCGAAATTAGCAATACTGACTATAGGTCTAAGCCGCACTGACGTCCTATAGTCTGACTTGTAGAACATTATTAGTTGAAGAGCAAGGTTTTGTCCACACTATGAAAGAAAACACTTACATGTTTATCTAGAAAGCTAGAAGTTCACATTTGAAAACATATTAATATGATGTTTGATATTATACATGATTTCAAAGTAAGATATGGCTGAATGCCTATATAGGGACTGATTAGGGAAGGCAGGTATATAGTCAGTATTGCGAAGTTCGGAACACTGCGAAGTTCGGACACCCCAAAGAAATACACGATTTCACCATGACAACCTACAGGAAGAGCCAAATTTCACCAAAAAGTACAAAGCTACAGTTATTTTCTCTCCAAAATGACCCGTGTGCAAGTAAGTAGTTTACATATTTGTCAATAAAATGACGGAGATATATGAAGTCTGTTATAATTACTGAAAGAGCAACTGCGCCACCAATTTTATCACCAGCGCCACACTGTGGGAACGAGTGTCTGAATTTCGCAATACTCTAGCAAAGAAATACCAGTTCCACAATCACGAAGAATCTTCTTTTTTACAACGTGAAAACAGTTTGCAGGAAAGAAAGTTTGGCCGTGTATCTTAATATAACACACTTCTCCCACCATATCAAGTATATTTTCAGGTGATTTATACCAGAAGATATAGTTTTGGGGTGATTTAAGGCTTAGGTGTCCGAAATTCGAAGTGTCCATGGTACTTCACACAGTAATACCATACTATATAATATACAAGGTGATCATAAGACATACTGTGGAAAGTGAACTTGTCACCTGAATGCACAACCAGTCAGTCAGTACATTAGGCTTAGGAAGATACTATAGAGGATTGTTAGCTAGGCTGTTTCCCTACTTGTAAGCCTAACTGCTTCAGTCATGTGTATTGTACATCAGCCCATATCACAAATCGTGTATTGTGTATCGTTTGTATAGCAATCGACTGTGCACACAATCCAGACTCAATCAACATACTGTAGTTGTGGAAAATTTGTATAAGTATGGATAATATTTTTGGAGCTATTGTGGTTAGCAGATTGTATCAACATTATGGTTATGGCCAAGGTTAATATTTCAATGCAAAAAGTAGTGGGCATATTTATCAATTTATTAAAAGGTTACCATGTCACTTCCCACGTAATATTCTCACCTATGAATACTGGTTGACAAATATATCATTTTCTTTATAAATAGTATTCTCTACATTCTACCATGAAAAACCTCTATTCATGATCATATAGGAAAGTATACAATCTGCATGTCACAGTACTTTATCCTCATGTCGTTTTATAATAAAATTGGCTCTAGCACCTTAAGGGAAATACTTGCCTATTAGGGGGAATATTCTACGAATCCACTAAATTCAGCTCTTTATGACTCATACTCAGTCTTTTTTTTCAGGTTCAGTCTGTTTGGACTATCATCAAGCAGCTATATACGAAGGATTAAATCATATTGCAATGGAATTCTACATTAAATTTATCATCCCGGTAAATATAGAACTTATATTCACAATTACTGTTTGGTCTAGATCTAATTGCTCATCAGGTTATAAGTTTCATATCAAAACCTATCTGTACTGCATATAAGCTGTACAGACAAGCATGGAGTACTTTATAATATTGTGCCAGGTAATAATTAGTTTAACAGAGGCTTTGCAAACAATTTAAGTTGATGTTTTGTACTGGTTAGTCTGAAGCTCTAGCAACATGAAAATCCATTTTCTCTATAATACGTACCCCATTTCTACCTCTTGGACTTAGTCAAACTGTATATGATCGTTCTTCCATTGACTTCCAATCATGGGGCAATGGCTTCAGTTGGGGCCAGGTTACTACTGTACAGTAAAGTATATACTGTACTAACTCCATAGCAAATACCTACACCATATATCACAACAGGGTCATTCCATATCAAATCACCAGATTTGGGAGTACGTTGTAGTTTGACCGAATTTACTGTACACTGGGAGCACCATGATATAAGCATATTCTGAAAATTTCAATTGCATTGCTTAACAAATGATGGATTTATCACATTTTGAAATTGTCAGAATATATGCTAAATTTCATGGTGCTCTTATCATACAATGAGGGTGGTAATTTTTGGAGACGGTCCAGCAACAGCCATCCATGATTTGACATGGAATGACCCAACTTCCTGTGTGTGATATTTACTTGAGATTGATTTCAATTAGCATTTTGGAGCCACCTTCAAAGTGAAGGCATGTTACCCACTAGACTAAGACAATATGGTCTAATATAGTGTGGTATGAAAATTCCTCAATGTGGTCACGAATAATTTGGAGGGCATGACCATGCAGCTTCTCAGTACTGTTCTTTATATGGGCCTTTACACAGTAAACCAACACGAAAATCAACACATGCAGTTTTCAGTATTGAAATTGGTATTTTCTTTGTTCTATTAGGATGAGTGTTAGTTATTTGAAGCAGAGAGATAGCATAGAAAGTTTCAACATCCTACTTGAATTTTGAAATTTTGGTCCATTGGAATCCTATGGGAAAAATAACGGGCGAACATTGACATACACCAGAAATATATAACGGCTGTAACACATTGACATACATCACATGGCAGGCAATTTTTCATAAAGTTTAAAACATATATAGTCTTGGACATTTTCCTATGATGGCATATAGTCATACCTGCCACACAACCAAACGAGAGCAATAGGTGATGCATATCAGGCTTAGTAGCGCATGAAATAGGTAACGGTCGAACAGTATGTCAATGTGTTACAACCGTTATAAATGTACCACAAAAAATTGCGAAACTCAAAAAGTATACAGTGCATGTAGTTCCTTTCGTGTATACAGATTCCTACCATGAAATAGTTTATAAAAACCATGGAAACTTCATTTGATGATGCACATGGGGGTATAGTGGTACGTTTGAAAAAGATTGACATACACATGAGTTACATTTTTGTATGTCAAACTTCTTAAAATTTGCCACCTGTGCCCCATGTGCACCAAAAAATGATGTTTTCAGTGTTTATATAAACCACTACTGGCTAAGATTCTGAGTGCAGTAACATGGATCATATACATTTCAAAAATTTTGAGTTATGCCCTTTTTTAACGTAAATTTATAACGGTTGTAACATTTTTTACATGTTCGCCCGTTATCTATTTCATGCTGTACTGAGCGTGATATATACATCATATATTACTCTAATTTGGTTGTGAGTTAGACATGACTGTATGCCATCATAGGAAAAGGTCAAAGACTAAGTATGTTTCAAACTTTATGAAAAATTGCCATCTATGTGATGTATGTCAATGTTTTGCAACCGTTGTATTTTCTTGCCGTATGTCAATGTTCAACCGTTATTTTCCTATAGGATTCTAATGGGCCATTTTTTCAAAATTCAAGTAGGAAGTTGAAACTTTTTACTCTAGCTCTTTGCTTCAAATGAGTAATATTGAACATTACAGAACATTGGAAATATCAATTTTAGGGGTGGAAAACCTCTATGTTATCATTTCGTGTTGGTTTACTGTGTAATTGCCCATATACTTTAGAGCCTGGAATAAGTTAAAGTTTGTCCAGCATTTTTGAAGGCTTTGAATGTTTCTCTTATTGCATACTGTACTATAGTGCCTCTGTAGAAAACTGCTATGCATCTTTACACTTCTATATATACATAGCAACTTGACCATATTTTATATATCATTGTGCGATGCGATACTGGATAAATTATTCCCAGCAGTTATTTGTAAAAAAAATTAAGTCAATATCTTTTTAGCAGTTAATTCTGAATCCATGTAAAGATGGCTCATTAATGTCACATCATGTACACGTATTGTAAAGTAGTCTTTACAGAATGGTCTGTAACTTTTGCTGACTACTTCTTCTATTTCAGGTTATTGCTACTGCCTTCATTTGCTTCCGTCTTGAAGTTGAAGGTGCAATTTCCACTGAAGAATTGACATCGGTAAATACATTTTAAAGTTCTCCTGTACAGTAGGTCTAACTGCACAGTTTATATGTCCAGTGAATAATCTCGTCCTGTAAATATACTTATACAGTACAGAACCCACATCCGTGATACATGCATGCAGTACATAGTAAACTGAGACTAACTGTTGGCAAAATATCATTTATTGGAGTACCATATCGTTCCCTGTGGTGAAGCTAGCATGCACCAGCCCAGCTCCCACTTGTACAGGACCCCTCAAAAAGAACTGCAGGTTCTGTAAATTGTTGGCGTCCAGAAAAGATCCACTAGCAAACCCGAAAAAAAGATTTGCAGCCCACTTTTGGGTCGCACCCCAATAATTGGGGGCATTCGCTATACAAGGCATACGAGTTGGACTCGATCTGTAATCTTTATTATATTTTAATATTTATGTAATTTTGACAATTCTCTATAGAACTCTACACATCACACTCAAACTGGTTGATGTATGCAAAATTATATGAATCTACAGAGCTCTGTCATTTAATTAATAATCTCTTTTCTACAGGAGCAAAAAAAGAGTGTGTTAAGTGGGAAGAGTTCAACATTGGTGATTGCCATCCTGGAACCTACAAGACAGTTCAAGGGTATGTACAGTTTACAGGGTTAAAGCCCGGGCTACTCTACATAAGTACATTTTTGCGAACGGAAGCATCACTTGCAGTTGATGGCACAGTACTGTGACAGTATTGCACTGCTCAGGTCTTCCCTCATGATAGGTTGAAGACACAGTTTGTCAACATGTTAGATATTTCACACAAATATTGATCCCAAATCTGTCAAACTGTACATTGTATCCATTTACATGTTGTCATGTGTGAACTCTGAAAATTTGTTTTAATGTATAACAGGCAGTTGATGTGTCACTATTGAACCAAGTGGGGAGGGGGAGGGTGTAGGGAGGAGGAGGGGACGATATAGAACTCCCTTATATAGATTTGATATCAATGCTGTCACATCAATTGGTTAGCTCTCAATTAAATCTGCCATCATTTTCATCATTTTGCATATCTGCAGTCAGTGATCTCAAATTTAAGCTGACTCTTCGTGTGAAAACATAACTCCCACATTCCTCCCACCAACCCATAGAACAACTCGTTTACATCCCTCCCACCAACCCCTAGGACAACTCGTTTACATCCCTCCAACCCAACCCCTAGGACTACTCATGTACATTCTTCCCACCAACCCCTAGGACAACTCATTTACATCCCTCTTACCCAACCCCTAGGACAACTCATTTACATCCCTCCCACCCA
>KN883756.1:27021-39219 GCA_000934455.1 Apostichopus parvimensis
GTAAACTACTTGAAATAGTATGATATCACAGACCACCTTACAGAATGCATTTCCTGGAGAATGAAGGAGTTATAGCCTTCCACAGTTACATATACAAGCAACCAGATGTAGGCCTGTATTTAGACAGTTCAACGAACATTTTTCAAGGAACATTTTTCTCTTTAAGATTTACATTGCCTGCTGACTGGATATCCCTTTCAACGTTTCTTTGTAAATAGAGGGCGTTGTGGTCAAGTGGTTAAGGCAGTGGACTTGTGATCTAAGGATTACAGGTTCGAGTCCTGGCCAGATCATTACGTTGTGTCCTTGGGCAAGGCACTTTATCTCCATTGCCTCTCTTCACCCAGGTGTATAAATGGGGTCTTGCGAGGTGACTTGTAAATATAGTTGTGTGCGCCGGTTTGTGGCTGCACCCTATGGGAAGTCCCCCAGGGGACACGTGGCTGTGGTGCACTGTGGTGCCCCAGGAGAGATTGTTTGAATTGTGCACACTTTGGTGTGTAGGCATGACAAGTTACCAATGACCATGGTTAAGTTACACATCCGGGACAGCAAGTTTGCTTATGAGGATGTTCATTAATCAAGAATCAAGCGGCTCACTGTGTAGTGCATTATATTGCAAATGGAGATTAATTGGCAACCAAATTGCACATGTAGCATTAATAATTAACACAATTTATAAAGGACGTCCACTACCTGACTTCAGGGAAGTGTATATTGGGCAAATGGACTTTGACTCTATTGACCTCAAATGACCTCTATAAACAACAATAGGGTACTTGCTGAAGCTAACTACGAAATTCATCCAAGCTTTATTTTGCGGTCACAAGAGGTCACAAAATGCGGTCACAAAATGTGTAAACCACCCATAGGTGGCATTCCAGGGATATTTGCCATAAAGGTCAACATCTTAGCTATAGAAAATTTTACTAGCACTCAATATTTTTTTTTTTTTATATGCCTAAGTCTACTTCTAGTATTCTAACTAAAATCATACTTTAATCGATAAGAGTGGTAAAAAAAATAGCACTAGATGAGTAACATTGATATTATATCTTCTTTGTACTTACAAAGTAAAAAAAAAAAAAAAAAAAAGCGTAAAGATTTTTGCACAAAATATGTATTACAGCCTTTCTTGTAAAATGTGATGAAAAAGTACGAAAAATTTGTATAATTGTTCAGCTGCCATATTTGGCCAAAAATATGAAAGCTATTAAAACATGTAGACCCTTGAAATATATAATTAAAATATGAAAAAGAAAATGAATTCCTTTTTTTCAACTGATTTTGAAAGCTGTGACATACACTAGTACTGTAGTCTTAAGGACTACCACCCACTCCATCCAACAAACAAATATAAACATTAAGTTGTTATGGATTCTCCCGATTTTTTTCCTATATTTACTGTGCTCATAATTGCAATAGTCATATGTGTACCATATTAGGAGCTTTCTTATTCAGACACAGCTACAGCAAAACAAGACACAATTGCAAAGACTATTAATGTCAAGGAGCAAGAGGGCCCTATGCAGCAACTAGAGCACCGATGGTGCAGAAGCTCATACCTATTCGAGCTTAAAAATGTAGGGCCCACAAAACTTTATGGCCCACCATAATTCAGATTCCACCAATTTTGGGCCCATGTTGAGGGGTTCTTAGCATGGGCTTGCAGATTGAAAATCGGTTAGAAGGATGGGGAGGGCAGGGGGGGGTGCAAATTCGCTAGCTGTGGTTATATTTTCTGATACTTGTCACAGAGCCTCCCTGTAGCCCTGCGAATCCGCATCAGTCCAGAAAACCTGTAGACAAGAATAAATTTACCCGACTTAAATACCCAACACTTGATCCTGTTATACCAGTCCACACCATGATAATAAAACTAGATAAAAATGTAATATACCTTATCAGTATATAAGTACAGTCTACAACCATTTACTGTAATAACACAAATCTTCAAAACATTTCTTTCTTCCCACATTTACAAATATTTTCCAATCAAATTTCCAATCAAATATAGATATATGAAATATACAGTACAATGTTACTTTATCTTTTAAAAAAAAAAAATGTTTAAAGACAAAGCTCAAGTTATTGAAATGAAAACTTGTATTCAATTTTCCATAGAAAAAAGCTAAAAAAAAACCAACACTTTGGATTTATTTTTTTCAAGTCTAGGATGATGAAAGGAAACTTAGGTGCACTATGAAAGGTACAAATGCATTTCATTTTATACACTGATTGAATAATAAGTAAGACTTGTTCATGATTAATTGAAGATTGGCAAAATCACTGGCAAGACTGTTGTAAGGAAAGTTGAAGACTTTTCAAGGAAGGCTTATTAAGGTTCATTCTCCTAAAGTCACAGATATGGGAGAGCAATGGGAGAGCAACACTTTATTTCCTCCGACTTCTAGGCAGCTTTTTTTTTGCAGGACTCTTTGGTTTCTGCAAGTGAGATAAGATAAAAACTGACATTGTATTGGTAATGAAGAGGTAAATTGAGGATGACAATGGTTATGAGGGGAGAGAGGGAGGGGGATATTTGTCTCGTTTAGACGCTACTTAAAAATTAAAAAAAATATGGACATTTCCAGGCTTGAAGTTTCACAAAAGCTGAAGGACTACACAGTCGCCTGTGGAATTATGTTCTCTTGGGATCTGCTAACTTGTGATCCAGACCAAAGAAGGAGATCCAATCCAAGCTCAATCTTAGTATAAACATGATGTTGATCAGATGGAGATTGTAATCCAGGTGTGAGACCAGTGTGGAAGCATGATACACTAGGAAAGATTTATAGTGTACAAGCTCCTGAATTCGAAGGCATTCCAGGAAGAGTATTTAAATAGAAGGGTACATAAATGTGTGTTGTGAACGATAGAGTACAAATGACTAAATGTCGCTTTCTTCGATCGCTATCTTACTCTACAGAAAGAAAGAGTGTGACTTAAAAACTCCGGAGGAATGCAATGGCCCCCCCAATTGACTCCGCCATTGAAATAGAATATTATACAACGAACAGGGTTTAGCCAAATCCCACACGGCCTTCAAAGGTTTGTTAGAATGACTTTCAAAAGCACATTTTGGTTTTAAATTTACTGACACAGAAAACAATGTAATACACTCACCATAGTCATGTCCGTGCTGGGAGAATCAGGATTTTCGCTCTCTCGATGCTATCCAGTGGAAGAGCAGATTCGTGTGTGGTGGAAGCCATGATAGGAAACAGAAAATGAATCAAATTATATACGATATTCTACCATTTTTCGGCACAGGATCGCCAATGAAGTGACGATGAAGGAATAAAACATGGTGCAATTTAAGTCCTTCTGTAACTCCCATCATGAAACTGTATTGGTTGACACCTATCGTCTCATCAAATCACATTCAATGTTAACCTCCTCTTGAAGCTTCCTGCATGTGGGATGCTCAAAAGATTATGTATAATAGTCATATCATATTCTGGCAGATTTCTTGCACAGAATGTAAGTTTACACAGATCTATCATCTGAGTGCTTCCAACTGACAGCGACCCACCAAGGCATCCCACAATCAAAATTAATTATATATATCAGCCAGCAGACTTTAGGATTCAATATTTTAAACCTCAAGAAAGAAAAACAAAAACTCATACATTTATAAAGTGACTTATATGATGTTGTGATGATACAGTATTATATATTCTAAACGTTCCATTACATTTCCCATAATGTTAAGAAATGAATCTTCTATAACTATTGTAGTCCTGAAAATCACTCCCTCAATTTTGCCTCTTTTGAATTTTCATTATTTTACTAGGAATCTTTCGCACCCAGAGTATTGGGAAGCGATCATCTCACTCAACTTTATCCATAAAATTCACAAGTTTGGAGAAAACTTACCCTGTACAGCTTTTGCATGCCTCACACTGACATGTGCAAGGTCCCTGCATCTTGTATGCCATCCAAAGCATGCAGCCAATAATACAAAACAGGGATATCAAGGTAACCAATGATGCGGCGATGCCTATATCAATTTGGAACCATGGGATAGCCTCATCTGTCAACAAGAGAATATATATCTTAACAAGAGCCTAAGGGCACTATGGTTCCTTGCTTGTAAGGAATATTTACAAGGGAACAGCACTCTCCTAAAATCGTTATGTGGTCCGATGTACACACACAATATTATTGCCAAAAATATCACAAATCAACCGTTAATCCTTCTGAGAACCTGTTGAGGACCAGGTGTCTGATATGAGCAAGAGTTGTCTTTTTTAACAGAACTCACAGAATCATTCTAACTGTACTTATTAAGAATTTTAACAAAACCAAACAAAACCTTGATCTCTAATAACTTAGCACACAAAGGTTGCAGAGGAGTCAACTTATGGACAATTTAGATCGGAATATGGCCACAAAAATTCAAATAATCAACTTGAAAGAAACTAATACAGGTCACTGGAAGTCATCCTGAGGTCAAAAGTCACCCAAATGCAGGTCGTCTATTGGATTAGTTATTGCAAAAATACTAGTTTTTGACCCCTAATTGACCTTTGATCACATGACCGTTATGTTTGGAAACGATCCCTTACCCCATTTGCAACAACTTCCAAAATATCAACCATGTCGGACTGTCAATGGAAGTTATTGCTTTTTTTAATATTTTGGTTCTTGGCCTCTAACTGACCTATGGTGACCTTCACAGGCACCAAAAAATATTGGGAACACCTTCTCACTATGGCGGATCTATATACTAAGTTTGAGTTTAGTCCAACTTTCCTTTCCCTTGTTGAGGTACAGTGTACCCAAGCAAGTGTCACAGGCGCGCACACACACACGCCAACCTGACTACATAGGTTCCTTGCTAAAGCAAGGAACCAAAACTGACAATGAATTGCCAAATCTAGAAAAGTGAGAGAACTTCCAGCCTCCACCCGGGATTTAAATACGCACCTCATAGACCACATGCGTCTCCCTAACCGACCGGGCTTGGGACATTGATTACATGTCCAGAGGTTCGAAAACCAGTAAAGGACGGTAGTTATTCCACTGTGGGCCTCGCCATCTGTATCGAACAATGCTATAGTCCTGTTTCTTGACATATTTTGCTTTTATACTCTACAGATCAATCATGATGCTTTCCAGACTACAAATCATTTTTGAATCCAAAAAATGTATCTACATATATTTGGAAGGGCAATGAGTTGGACAATCTACAAAAGTGACACTGAAAACCTTCCAGCCTCTACCGGGATGAGAACCAAGATATATCAATATAATGTATTTATCATAGGGAGAGGTAGCAAGCAATTACCAAATAAATAAATATGTTGCTTTCAACAACCCCCATTTTAACCCACATGCTAGGATAAATAAATTTGTTGCTTTCAACAACCCCTGTTTTAATGTTGAATATATGGCTGACAAAACAAGTAATTCAGGTACGGAGTGCATTCTGCATGATTGGCAAGACATTTATGACCCTGAGTGGTTGATATCAGAGACAGATGACTGTGCAACCACACCATTATGAAAATAACCGTCTATTATGTGATAAAAGAGACTATTGTGTGTATTGTGGTAGTGTCAAACAATAATAATACAAGCCATCGATCAAGGTCGAGAAGAAGTGTGGTTTAAAATGTAAAGTTGTAAACCAAACAAAAACCTGGTGCAAAGAGGACTACTTGTATATGGGAAGGGGAGGGTTGATGGATACAGCCATTAATTAATTAACACTGTGACAGCTTCTAAAGTTCATCACATTCTTTTGCAACAGTTAGCCATAGGTGGACTGGTGAGGGATATGGAGAGGGGTTGGATTGGGTTCTTAGAAGGGATTCATGTTAACCACTTTACAATGTGTTGGATTTTAAAAGTCTCAAGTGAGGAAGACATAAATTGTAGTTGTAAATTTATAGTTGTAAATTTGTAGTTGTACATTTATAGTTGTTAATTCGTAGTTGTATATTTGTAGTTGCAAACAAACTTCTTCAACAATGAGGCAGATCATGGCTATGGATGACACTGATATGAAAAGACAAACACATGCAATGTCAGATACTGACCTCAGCCATAGTGAGAGGTCAATGGAACAGCAACCACACTGAATATGAAATAATTAAAAGCACAACTTACCCTTTGCAAAAGTTAGGTGACCAAATGCCACTTGAAATACTGATAAAGCTTAAAATGAGGAAATAATGCAGGTGGTTTCAGATTTGCTGAGCAGAGATCCTAATTTCACTCAAATTAAAGGGTGTGAAGACTCGCGCAAAAAGAAACGTCTAATGCCAGTAATTTGAACTAGTTTCGAATGAGGTGTGACAGAAGTGTTAAACACTACCATCGATCCCAGAAAATACACACACAGCTTGCTACCGTCGGTAATTAGACACTAGTGTTCAGTCAGTACATACAGCTGCGGTCAATACCCACAGCACAGTATACAAACGATACAGTGATGGATATCTCAGGTCCAGCTAAAGATAACAATTAAGGTATCACATTTCATTACTGTCTGCATTTCGTAGCGACATGAACAAAACGTCACTTGCAAGCAACAGAACTTTAACTTTTTCAGATGGCCTCACGCGGTTTGGGGCGAGTCTTCAATGCCTTTAAGAATAGCATACTGTACCTCACACCAGCTCCCAACTAATTTCCTCTATCTCTACAGAATTGATTCGGGCAAACTTGTACTATCTGAAGCTCTTATCTGAAGAAACTCAAAATCACTATCAACACAAATTTCAAATCTTTCAACAGATCGCACTCTTGACTGCATACATAATTACAAAACTAAGCCTATGCCTCCTAATTTATGGAGAGCCATTTCTTAGGGTAAGTAATCTACTAATTTGATTTACTTTACATCTGAAATATGGAGAATGAGTAGGTGTGGGTGTGCGGGGGGGGGGGGGGGGGAGACTGGGAGGTTATCCAAGGCATACAATATTTTCATATTGCCTGACAAAGCAATATTTGATGATGTTGTACCTCTAAAATATATCAATGTTGTCCATACTATGTAAGCCACTGATGTGAGTTTTAGCATGACTGGTTTCAGGTTTTGTTTCAAAATGTGAGCAAAATGGTTCCAATTTGTATTAATTATTTACACCCCTTATTTGACAAAAAGAAAAGTGTCTGGGTGACATAAATTTCCTCAGTTGGATGTCATTATAATTGTAATATTCACATTGTAATATTTATGTGAAAAACCAAATAAATGAATGAATGAATGAACTATTTTCATTATTTGGTGACAACAACTAAAAGCAAGCCTTAAAAGTGTGTGAAGACTCGCGCAAAAAGAAACGCCGATAATCTGACCTAGTTTCGAATGAGGTGTAACAGAAGTGTTAGACACCACCATCAATCCCAGAAAATAGGCACACAGCTTGCTACCTTCGGTAATTAGACACTTGTGTACAGTCAGTACATACAGCTGGGGTCAATACCCACAGCACAGTGTACAAACGATACAGCGATGGACATATCAGGTCCAGCTCAAGATAACAAGGTATCACATTTCATTACTGTCTGCATTTTGTAGCGACAAGCAGAAAACTTCACTTGCAAGCAACAGAAAGTTAACTTTTTCAGAGCGCATCACACGGTTTGGGGCGAGTCTTCAATGCCTTTAATTTGAGTAGGGCAAGGTCATCTGCACAAAGACAAAGTCAAATCCTTCAAAATTTGTACAGCATGTATTGGCAGGACTGTAATGACCAGATAGCTGCAATTTAACCTCACCTATTATTGAGTATATGGAACCATCTGTAGTCTGGTCGATAGCTTGGTCAGGACTTGATGAAGAAGACAAAGAAACTGTGGTTTCTGTTGGCGTGGCAACTGTTGAGTTAAGTATAAATATTAACTAATTAACTTAAACATAGTTAATTGTTTTCTTACGTGGTTCTAATGTGGGCATCTCTGGTGAACTCAAATGACCTTTCACCGCCACCAAAAACAGATGAAAACACTACAAATACATAAACAAGGATTGACTGCGCAGATGGACCGGTAGGTAAATGAAAATACATTTGGTGTATTAAACTTAATTAGATTAAATAGCTATAGCAGCAACGATGTAAATAATGTGATATAGCTGCATGAATAATTGTGGTTTAAAACATATATTTAAAAAAAATGTAGGATAGTGATTCATAACAAGTTTTACAGTATTGTAGTCTTCTTCTTCTCCTTATAGGCTGTTATGTAAGCTAAATTCAAAACTGCAAAGTATCAAAAAACCATGCAAGATCTTATTTTATCCAGGAATTTGTGCTAAAAACTGCAGGGCATATTATATTGTGATAAAATAGTCACACATGAGTCTTAAACCATACAATAACTAGCACACACTCTCTATGACTTAGCAGCTGGTGTAGGCATGTTATCCTATCATGGGGCATGATGGTAGATCATACAAAATGTCAGCAATTGCTACTATATGCTGAGGTGTGTCTGGCAACTTACAAGCTCCTTAAAAAAATTGACAGGTTTAGGTAAGAGAATGCTGAAGAAGATATCATCTTCCATCCAAATGTCAGTCACTTTCTTACCTGTGGTTGAAGGAAGGCCTCCACAAACTCTGTCATTCATATAATTTCCTCCAAAAAGAATCTGTAAGATAAGGGAAGAAATCAAAGTCCCCATCAGCAACAGTAAATATTCTTTAATTAACCCCCCCCCCTCCCCCATTTCTATCCACCCACAATAAAGAAGCCAAGTAAATTCCTTGCATCGATTCATTCTGGGATCGATGGTGGTGTCTTACACTTCTGTTACACCTCATTCGAAACTAGATCAGATTACCGGCATGACTCAAGTCTTCAATGCTTTTAAGGCACCGTAATGAAATTAAAGAAAAGTGACATGACAGTTCCAAAAGCCCTTGCAACAAGGGTGAATATTAAACTTTCATGCAATAGAGGATGATTCATGCAGACCAGCAGTGTCTGTTGTATGGAATGAGGAACACACAAGTCCTATGCAACCTGCCCGAAGCCATCCCACCCCCTCCCCCTCCCCCTCGCCCATTATCCTACTAGTGACACAGAGTCTAACCAGCTGGGTCATATCCCAGACCAAATCCTCAACTGCCTCCACATTGGACCTCTCAGATTTTGCTACAATTGCTCTGATGCACTCTAAGATTTTTGAGTTTGTTTGAATTTCTACTTTTCAGTTGCATTGAATGACAGCCTCCCATAGCAACCAAAAGTGAAGAGCTTCTCTTGACGTGCTGGAAATAAGTATCAGGCCCATGTTTGCCCCAATGTACAAGGTTATATGAATACAGAATTCGGACTGTTTTGTATCTCTGATAGGTTTGAACTCACCTCATTTCCAAAGCAGTCTCTGAATGGAAGACACTGGCTACATTTATTGATCCATGCCATGAAAGATCCTTGTTGACACGGGCAGCAACCACTATTAAAAGAATTATACAAAGGAAAAAAAAATACCCAATAAAACAAGTGAATATGTACATTTTCACTTTGAAATACAAAGATGTTTTTGTCTGTTTGATTCCTCTGTTATGCATGAACAAAACTGTATATCAGACTAATACTCTTGTAATACTTGCCTGTGGCCAAGCTTGCTTTAAGAGAGTACTATGTGTGTATGGGGGGAGGGGGGGGGGGGTTGCTAATACACTTCTAGTTTGGGCACATACATGCCCTCAAACTAAAAAGGGTACTTGTAAGTAATGAAAGGGGTCACGAAGGAGGTAGGGAGGGGGGGGGGACATCCTCCTGTTTCCACCTCCCCATCTTTGCAGCTCCTGTATATCTGTTATCTTTGCTAGATCATACACAAGCATAATCTAAAGTGCTTGACACGATAAATGTACATACCTTCCTGAACTATCACACTTATAATACCCGGCAGTGCAACGATCAATATCAAAATCATTCCAGTAAATACAAGCTGCCAGTTCTTCCTGTAACAATAAATGCAATAAGAAATGAATGGCACATAGTAGAAGCATTAAACTCCAGCTATATATATATATATATATATATATATATATATATATATATTGGCCTATACACACACACACACCTACATAGATGAATATTAACCAGAAACTTCCATGAAATATTACTTTATGATCACAGGGGTTGACAGCCAGGTGTACCAGGTCAGACCCAGCGAAGAAGTGGCAATTTTTGACGGCTCACAAGGGTTCCAAAAGCAGTAAGGCCAGCAGGACAGAATGACAAACTATACAATTGTTATTCTTTGAGGGCATCATATATGCTTAAGGGGTTTCTTGTGGTAGAAATATTTCAACATATTTACATAGATCCTTTGGATAAGGACCTATGTATACTGTGATGTTATATTAAATGTAAAATATTCCCAGTTTCAAGGGAGGGTTTAAACACAACTACAGTACACGCACTACTGCCTGAGGATCAGGTCAAAAAGATTGACCGTGGCCGGATTGACCCATTTCGTGCACAATCATGTATTAGAATCTCACTATCTATCAGGAAGATATGTGTTGCTTTATCGGTGTGGCTTCATGAAAAAAGTTACACAGGGGCCTGTCTTCTTTTAAATATAAAAATAAATAAATGAGGATCTTGTGAGTTTAACAACATCATGACAACATAACAACATCTAACAACATCATGACAATTGTCTACACTCTTATCTTGTTGCATTGGTGCTACAAACGTCAAAATGGTTGTAATTACCCGAGAAAGGACGGAATCAGGGAAAACCTCACAAACTAGAAGACTGAGTATGGAGAGTATAGCC
This sequence comes from Apostichopus parvimensis, assembly GCA_000934455.1. Classification (NCBI taxonomy): domain Eukaryota; kingdom Metazoa; phylum Echinodermata; class Holothuroidea; order Aspidochirotida; family Stichopodidae; genus Apostichopus; species Apostichopus parvimensis. Next base: position 37,783 of record KN883756.1, read on the forward strand.
AAAATAAGCTGCAGTGGAAGAAACAAATAAAAAACAAGTTAAATTTAATGACATTGTACAAGATCTGATGGTATTAATTCTGAAAAAGGATCTTGCATTTTTTGTCAAGAAAACCTCTTAGATTCACGAATTGCTTCTTAATAACTATATTTATAACAGCAAACGTCAAAGAGGCTGAGTTCAGAAAATTCTACTCTTGTGTTACCGTCCAGTTGTAAACACAGGACTGTGAGGTTTTAGAAACAGCATTAACAGCACAGTCTAGATTTACAGACTTTATCTTAATGTGACACTAAGTACAGTATCATATCAGTTCCTGCACTCTTGCCTGATACTACTGATGTGGTTCCCCTCATGACATAAATTTTATTACAAAGTGTTAGTCTCCTCGGATCCCCGGCCACGGGTGCTGTCATACCAGTCCTTTCTGGTTCAAGAAACTTGAGAAGCTACCGTCTCTAAAATCACTGGGAATTTCTTTAAGGAACCTCTGAGAGACACTTCTGGGCAGTGATTTAGCCAGGACGATTCTCCGATGTGACATTCTGAATGATTGACCTGGGGGAGGGGTCTTTGGGCTGAGAATGCTTTCAATCAGTGAACAATAGTGCAACGTAAATCTGGCTCACTCTTCTCTGTGAGCGGTGCTCGTGATCGTTATCAGAAGCCACGAAGGTTGTGTTTAGAGTTGAGAAAGTGATTGATTGGAACAATAAATTCTTAGTAATTTTACTGAACCAAGTCATTACCTTGAAAAAAACACCAGTGTAGAAAGCCGCTCATCTGCGACATTCTATTATGTTTAGGCGACATTCTATTATGTTAATGTGACATTCTTTTATGTTATGCTAGTGTTTATGCGACAATGTTGCACAAATATGGGCTGGCTAAATCACTGCCTCTGCATGGTCAATGTAACGTAATTGCCTAATTCAAACATAATGTGACATATATTCAAACTGACACATGTGGCGTGTAACAATCACAACTAACTACCTTTCAGCAATGATATGTTGCCTGCCGTTTACTTGGCAACTTTCTTTGTTCATCTCCTAGCTGCTTTGGATAAACATGTCAACATGTAACATGGGTTAGTATTGTTTTTCTCAAGGTTTTCAGGTTCTCCCCAAAAATTTCAGGATTCTTATAAGAATATATATCTACATGTTCAAGTACATACTTCAACCATCCTGCACTTTTGAATTATTGTCTTAAATACAGCTCACAAACCTGTCAGGACAAAATATAACATACACAGACCATCTGTACCACCCACTAATATGATCCAAAATATTTTCACTTAGAAGAAAAAAATAAAATAAATAATGTTACACTGTATAGTTGTCACTTTATAATTGACATAACTGAATAGCATTTAATTATACATTGCCATGAACTTTGTGTTTTTGTTCCTTTTATGTCTTGACTGCATTGTTT
>KN883756.1:39294-56939 GCA_000934455.1 Apostichopus parvimensis
TCAGGTAGAACTATACAATACAGTACCTGTCTGCTTATATCATAATAATATTACTTTCACTTAATTATTATTGACTTGAGTTGATCTGATCATCATTGCCCATATATGGTCAGACTTCTGCCAAAATTAATTACCCGAAGGTAAATGAGTATTCAAAACCATGTAAATTACCTTGGCGATGATTGTGTTGGCCTTCATTATGTGGTTTGATTGCTGCTGCAGTATATACACAAAAGACAACTACGGATGATGAAGAGAATTAAAGAACAATCAGAATACACAGTTTAGTACTTTCATTGTTTGAAACTTTGTATTTTATTGAAAAAGGTGTTGATTAATCTAAACTGCAGGGAATGCAAAATCCGTTCCCAGTTCTAGCTTATTGCCTATCAGTGTCAAATCAGCACAAGTTTGGAGCTTTATATACATTGTAAAAGCAAACTTGTAATATGTCAGTACTTAAAGGGTGTGAAGACTCGCACAAAAAGAAAAGTCTCATGCCGGTAATCTGACCTAGTTTCGAATGAGGTGTAACAGAAGTGCTAGACACCACCATCGATCCCAGAAAATACACACACAGCTTGCTACCGCCAGTAATTAGACACTAGTGTACAGTCAGTACATATACAGCTGCGGTCAATACCCACAGCACAGTGTATAAACGATACAGCGATGGACATCTCAGGTCCAGCTAAAGATAACAAGGTATCACGTTCCATTGCTGTCTGCACGAACAAAACGTCACTTGTAAGCAACAGAAAGTTAACTTTTTCAGATGGCATGCACGCAGTTTGGGGCAAGTCGCCTTTAAGCTCCCCACATGTACACATACACAGATACTGTAGCTGTTACAGGCTAGTGAATAATCATTCAACATTACTTCTCCATGAATTTTATGGGGAAAGTCCACCTAAGATCCTGGGAGAAATTTCAGGGGTGAGACCTAACGTTTCGCCCAACGTGACTAAAAAACTTTTAAAATCTCATTATCTATGATCACAATTACTTCTTACGAGAAACGCTAACAAAATGATGTATTTTGGTGAGCAAAGGTATACTTACATGTAGCAAAAGTTACAAGCATATCCATAACAGTCACAGTAGTAATGACTTCTACAACCTAAATGATACTTTAATTCCTAACCACATTGGTATTTAACTTGCCTCCAGTTTGAAATACTCATTACATAAGGGGCATATTAAGTTTTGATATGGAAACTTTATCAGGATATTTTTTTAAATGTTGTAAATCCACCCAAAGGCTCATGTAAGAGTTAATTGAAACAGAGGACTGACAGCTGGTAACCGGCAACCTACATTTGTCTGAACACATTCAATGTGAGTATATTTAAGATTTACTTTGATATTTCCACAGTACTCTATAGTCATTAGAGACAAGAATATGATTGACTGGCATAATTTGTCATGAACAACGGTTTAATTGGCAGATTTGTTTTGAAAATATAATAACAGTGGCATATACAGGCTGATAACTTAGGCCCATGTGAGATAAATTTAAGCATATCTCAAAGATCAAACATTTTGTATCAATTTCAATCTTGAAAACGTGAACATTAATCACTTATATACATATTCTTGTTTTGCAACTGACTTAATATTTCTTCACTTGGCTGCCCATGAGCCTTTATTAGTTTGATTTTATCATTTCCATCTTAAAGAATGTTTAAGTCTATTTTAATAAAATTTGTTGTTGACTGCCTATTTTGTTATGGCATTTGACCTTGAATTGATACTGCTAGGACTACAGTACATGCATCAACTGCATGATGGTTTTATCTGCAAGTTTCTGCCCAAAAAATCTGAATCTTTTTTTTTTCTGCGCATATCCACTGCTTCCCTTTTAATTCCTTGTGTAAATGTTTGCTTTACAGTGTGTAATTTCTTCAATTCCTCTAGGAGGAACGTTGGGAAGTGAGGGTATTAAAGGCCCAGCCTTGTCCTTTTGTTGGAAGGTCTAATGTATATAGTAAAGGCTTCATAATTGACGCACCCCCGTATTTGACGCACCTTCAATTATTACTATAGCAACGATACAGCAGGCCACCTAAACTTTTTGCAGTCAAGCAGAATGACATATTTCATGAGTTTGAATCCATTTCAGCTATTTGCTGACCAAATTGTGGTATTTTGTAAGCTTTTAACACCCTCCCCCCAGTTTTGCACGTTTGTTGGACATTTGGAAATCTTACACCCTAAAAAAAACCAACATTACCTCAATATGATAACGCTACTCTCTGGGACCTGACCTGTCTGAGCTTAGAGGCTCAGAGCATAGCAAACAGCATCTAAAGTCAATGGATGTATACTAAGGCCTACACTACAGTTAGCTTATTGACGAATGTGTCAATTTAGGGGTATGTAAGAACTTGACACGGCAGACATTTTGTGGTCAAATTCTGCTCAATTGTACGGTGCATAAGCACAGAACCTTAAATATTTTGAGATCAGAACTTTTCTGAGGAACTACACATATGAAAAACACATACAGTTGAGTGATTTGGATTTTTCCTTGATAGACATCATTGATCAAATCCTTAAGTGCGTCAATTATGAGCCCACCATGCTATACTATATAGTCAGTATTGCTAATTTCGGAACACTGCCAATTTCGGACACCCCTAAGAAATGCACGATTTCACCATGACAACCTACAGGAAGAGCCAAATTTCACCAAAAAGTACGAAATGACCCGTGTGCAGGTAAATACTTACATATTTGTCAATAAAATGACGGAGATCTATGAAGTCTGTTATCATTACTGAAAGAGCAACTGCGCCACCAATTTTATCACCAGCGCCACGCTGTGGGACTGTGTGTCCGAAAATTAGCAATAGTCTAGCAAAGAAATACCAGTTCCACAATCACAAGAATCTTCTTGGAATACAACGTGAAAACAGTTTTCGGGAAAGAAAGTTTGGCCGTGTATCGTAATATAACACACTTCTCCCACCATATCAAGTATATTTTCAGGTGATTTATACCAGAAGATATAGTTTTGGGGTGTTTTAAGGCTTAGGTGTCCGGAATTAGAAGTGTCCATGCTATATGTGATGTTTAGAAATTTTGTATTATAATGCATCTAGGCCTATGCAGAGCCTACTGCATGTACATGAAACAGAAGTGGCTTAAATTAAAGGCAGGTTCAAAGAAATTGAACAAAGATTCCAACTCATGAAACTCAACATATGATATACAGTAACTAATGCATACATTTTTCATCCATCACAGTTGCCTAGCAGTGGCACTATAGTTATGTACAATTAGCTGATGATGCAAAAATTGTCAGAAAATAAGACAATTTTGGCCTGTAGGCCTACTGCCACTGGTTAATTTAATGTTAAGATAAGAAAGAACCCTTGAAAGCCCCAAAATAGCACATGTGAATCACAAATAGGCACCCATGAAGACTCATTCTTATACTTAATTCAATGAGCCCAATGAGTGGCTAACATGACTTTGGTCGCACTGGTAACTCATAGCCTAATTTAGTCTCTAAAAGTCAGAGTTAGGCTAACGACACCCTGCCTACTGTATATACCCTGTACAGCTTTAGGCTAGTCTCGACAAACTGGTAAGTGGTGTAGTCTCATACTAAGTAGAATAGTTTGGCTAAGCGACAGATAATCTGTAACGAAACTTACTATTTACTGACACCTCATGCAAATTTCTTGTTGATGCCAAGTTGGTCCAGACAAAACAACAGGTTTGAATTGGTCCGCAGTACTTACTGAACTAGTTTTACGATATACATTTATTTTGTATACATCGTTCATACACTCACAGTTGTGTATTATGTCTATATCATGTATATATTATGTGTGTATGACTAGCTACGGGAAAATAAATCTAACAAACCCTACGTACGTTCCAGTTTCAGGCGGTACTTTGGAGGCTCGTCATAATTAACCAATGATAATAGTAGTGTCAGGTTACTGAATATTAATACTCATTCATTTCACCAATCAAATATCGGGGGCTCGTAGCAGTTACACCAATAAAGCTGTACTTTTATCAACTTTATTTATAATAGGTAAGGCACGTGATACCGCACCAATCAGCATTTGCCTGCAAATATTTACTATAGCGTAGTGTTCTGGTATTCGAAGTGGGGATCACGACCTTTTCTAGCATCACCAAATATTCACAGGAAACAAAGAATTGTCGATGCTTGAGGAGAAATCTTCACTATTAAAGTTTCAAAATATAGTAATAGCATTCTGCAACTTAGCATGAACCTTTATAAACTTATAAGAATTTCTCAAATGTAAGGGGTTGTACCTTTTCTTCAATTTAAAGGCATTGAAGACTCACACCCTTTAAAGAGTGTGAAGTCTCTCGCACAAAGAAACGTCCAATGCCGGTAATCTGACCTAGTTTCGAATGAGGTGTAACAAAAGTGTTAGACACCACCATCGATCCCAGAAAATACACACACAGCTTGCTATCGTCGGTAATTAGACACTAGTGTATGGTCAGTACATACAGCTGCGGTCAATACCCACAGCACAGTGTACAAACGATACAGCGATGGACATCTAAGGTCCAGCTAAAGATAACAAGGTATCATGTTTCATTACTGTCTGCATTTTATAGCGACAAGAGAAAAACTTCACTTGCAAGCAATGAGTGTTATTCACATTTGACTTCATGAATATTTACGGAGAGTTAACTTTTTCAGAGCGCGGTAGCAGTTAGGGGCAAGTCTTCAATGCCTTTAAAGGGATGCAGTCGGTGTAAGCCTGGCGGTATGGGTGGTGTAGGCCAGTAATATTGATTGCCATTCGAAGTTTTACCAATAATTATACTGATGAATCACAACATTGAGTTGTTGACATTGAAATTTGCAGGAAGCTAACCCTTGATTTAAGGTTTCTGCCTTAGTTGTATAACAATTTATGTTCAGAATTGGTTGGTATCGTACCAGGACAGATGTGCCTCATTAATGTATACGCTAGTTTTGTCAGATACTTGGAGCCTTCTACAGATCTTTGCATTGGTTGGCTCAACTTTTTAAGAGATACATAAATAGGCCAATGATCATGATGATAATAGCAGCAGCATGTTTGTTCTTATAGGCTGGTGATTCTACAGAAGATACCATCACAACTGTACTGCAGCAATGTCCCATTGTAATTTTCTAATTCGGTTTTCTGCCCAAGTGTTTTTTTTTCTTCCTTTTGTCATCTAGCTTGCATCAGCTTTGGAGATCCGTCTTGAATGAGTGTTATTCACATTTATTTGACTTCATGAATATTCATTCTTCTATTCTATGCAGCAGCAACTGTGTGTATCGTGTGATAGCTGGGGTTTTTTCCCATTAATTATTAAATTTTCACTTTTCTATGTGTGTGTAAATTGTCCAACAGAATCACTAAGTATTAAAGGACTACTTTTCAGAAGTCATCCAAGATAGAGCTTGGACACAAAAAGTGCTAAACAACTTGATCCACTCTGAAACCAAGTCCTGTTATATCTGCAATGTAACCATGTAGAAGGGACATCAAAATTGCAACGTCAAGTTTTCAAGGCTATATGTCATAGTTGGTAGATATTCAATGCTGAAAGCAGCTAGACACTGGTGCTGTTGCCGAGTGGAAAAAGGCAGTTTGGGGGGGGGGGGGGCATTTGAAGCAATGAGGCTTAACAATCGGGAGGTTCCGGGTTTGATTCCCGGCCGGGTCATATAGTGAGGTGGGTTTTTCATCCAAGAGCAAAGTCTACAGTTTTCCCATCTGAAATGTTGAATTGGAAGCCACCTGACATGTAAGTTGTAATCCATAAGCCCTTGAGGGTTTCTCCCACATTTGTGGTCGCTTAAGCATCGTAACAATAGATGCTGATTATTCTTACACTGGCAAGGCACTTAGCCATTGACCAGTCTAGACATAAACTCTTTGTAAGTCATTACTATTATGCATTGATGGATATTTTAATTGTTGTCATAGATTATGACAAATTTTTGTGAGAAGGGGAGGGAAGGGTTTAAACCCTCCATAGGCCCACCAGACCCTGCCTCTGTAGGCATGCCCTAAAACATAGACCAGCGTTATCACCAAAAAGTCTCACCCAACTGCATGATCTTTATAACTTTTATTATATTATTCACTGTTTCTCAAAATCAGTTCTTTATATCATGTACCGTATATAAAGTTAACGAAAAAAAGAAAGGATTTCAAATTATGACTATGGGAGTTGGAAATAATTATACTTTGGATAGTTACATAGAAATCAGTGTTCATTATCACCAAAGGTAGCCAATGTTAACAATCATATGAACATTATGAAATATTACAACAGATATCACTCAGACTCTCATGAAATAGAGCCAATAAAAATAATTATGCTGCAGAATGCGAGGGAAAGTGTTTTGACGGAAAGTGTCACAACAATGCTAGACTATTGTCTTGTTCTTGTTTGTCATAGAGCATGTCATGAGTAACAAATATTACATACTGTATATTGAAAAAATATGAAGGAACTTTGACAAGATGTGATTGACATCTACTAATTTTTGGTATATACCTTTGAGGCGATATTTTTGTACTATTTGCTTTTGAATGTTTCCTGTATTTTAAATGTTTCATGTATATTATTTGTTTCAATTCCTGTCAAGCGCTTCGAGCAGCGTTGCTCATGAACGCGCTATATAAGTACTATTACATTATTATTATTATATTAACATTGCTTATATTCTATGGTTGATAACTACAGTTAAGTTTTGGAAGATGGAAAATATGGAAAAGGAACCTTGAATTCGTTTTAAGAATAATCTAATCTACAAAGAACTGGTGTCCTTAGAGATGAGAATAAGATGATCAATCAACTAACTATATTAATATAAGTTCTGAATTGGAAAAAAATCCCATAAACCCTGGAATGTATTTAAAATTTCCCATGGTGGTTTAATATTTTTCAATACTATATTAAGCTTTTGGGGTACCTCTTACAAAATCCAATGTCATTTTTACAGTGGTGGAGCGTCCATACAGTCAGGGGGGCGGATGCCCCTCCCCCCCTGACGGACTCAAATGGACTTCTGGCGCCCTTTTCAGCTTTTTACCACTATTTACTTTTTCGCTAGTATTGACTTTTTTATTGCGCTGTCATCTACCTATTGACATTTGTCACATTTTGTTGGCGGTGACACCAATTTATTCTTCGTTTATCTGCAAATTAGCAAGGCCTGGAAAGGGTAATTTCCGGCGATCTAGGGGTATCTTTACTCAAAAAATGTCTGTACGCTCTGCACCAACCTGTGGTGGCGCTCCGCTTAGATAGTGTCGAAAGCGCCCCTACAGACCATTCTCGACCCCCCCGACCAATACCCCTAGCTCCGCCACTACATTTTCACTCATTATATCTTATGAACGACATAGTTTGAAGAATAGTATCAGAAAATGGCATAAAAGGCTGGTACTTAGCACAAGAACTGGCTGGTAATGGCAGTATCTTTTCTAGATTCCTATAGGCATATTATAAAGCTGTCTGCCACAGAACTGTTGTCAGTCTAAAATTATTGTTATTAAATGATGTTATAATATTTGGATCAGAATATTCAATTTTCTGGAGGTATTAAACATCAATTGCAACTTAAATGCAACAAACAAATCAGATATTTGTGCAATCCTGTGGTGAGAAATTACCGACATATTACTTACTGACTTAATGGCTCATAACTGGCGGTAACCATTTGGTTGATACCAAGATGGGCTAGTTTCATCCCTGGCAGCAGATGTGCTGCTTGTTCCAAGTCTCAGAGCAGAAAAATGGATCATCAAGCCTGTGACTATTTATGTCCCGATCTGAACCAGTTAGAAATATTACATTGCAAACACCGTCAGAGTTCCAGCATCCTTAACAAGCTACCTGTACCTTTCTAGTTACTTTAACTATAAATCAGTAGGAGATATGAGAATAAATTGCAAAGATGGAACATGATCAATATCACTTAAAATCACCTTTTATGCTTTCATTTTATTTTTATGAGAAACAAACAGTGTTCGCAGGTTTTCGTATTATATTACTTACTTTTACTAAAAATCCTTTTCCCAAAAAAATTGTTTGAGATAGAAAATGGAAAATCTATAATTGTGCTGCTAGTTGTAAGTCTTGGGGCAACCGGATGGAGCACTGAGTGGCGATTTGAGTCCCAGTCTGAACCAGTTAGAAATGTTAAGTTACAAACACAACCAGGGTTACAGCATCTTCAAGAAGCTGTTTGTACCATAGTAATTACATCAACCATTAGAAAATAATGGGAATAAATGGCAGATATCAGAAAATTAAACATGATCTGTAAAACTTACAATCACCTCACAATGCTATTATTTTTAATAGATAAAATATTACTACAAAATATCCTTTTTCACACACAGGTTAAAATGCTAAGAAGCAAATTGATGGCATGTAATACCATACACCATGACAAACAAATAGTTTTCTTGAACCTCTAAATTGCAAATGTAGATAGCCTTTTTTAGTGTGCCTTTAATAATGACAGGCAATCTAACAAAAAAGTGACTGCTTACTGCTTTAATTTTATAAATGTGAAAAATTTTCTGGGTGAAGAAATATTGAGAACGGCAAAATGGGATCAAGAATTACTTGCTCAATCACCTACCATTGACCATTGGTTGGTAAACTAAAAAATCTGGGAAGACTTTCTAAAGTTTTTTGATGAATTGAAATCCTGCATTATGAATCACAGGCGATTGAAGTTTAATAAATTTGTCGAACAAACACGAAAAGCTACTCCAACATCACCAATAAGCCTGATGTCATCCTGAACCGATGTTATTCACCAAGTTAAAATATGATGTTTGATAAATCTTGACTAAATTGAGGAATACCAAATCCAAACAAGATACTAACACATGTATTATATATATCTCTTCACCCAGGTGTATATATGGGGACTTGCGAGGTAACTTGTAAATATAGTTGCGTGCGCCGGATTGTGGTTGCACCCTATGGGAAGTCCCCCAGGACACACATGGATGTGGTGAACTGTGGTGCCCCAGGAGAGAGTAATTGAATTGTGCAAACTTTGGGGTGTGGGTGTGGCCAGTAACCAATGACCAGGGTTAAGTTGTAAAGTCGTGTGAGAGGGCGTTGGCCTTGAACGAGACTGTAAACCTGCGTCAGGAGTGTCAAGTTGACAGATATGGTGCGTTAAAAGTGGCTACTTAATTATGATTATCGCTGTAACAACAGTTAACGATGATAAGCATCTTTTATTGCATCATCCCTTAAACCCCACCCACCTACCCACCTACCTACCCACCTACCTACCTACCCCTTTGTTGTTTCTAAAGTAATGATCCCTTCTTTCTAGAGTAATCACCCCTGTGATTTTTGTGAAATACTTATTTCTCAAGCGTATAGCACAACATACTTGAGAAAAAGGTGACAATTAAAACACTGTTGAATGTTTACTGTATTTGAAAAGTCTTTGATGATGATGATCAGGATGAGGTTTAGAATTTTACAAGTTTGTTTACATCTTGGCTGGATTCTTTCGTCTGGCTGTTTGAATAGCATCCTCTAAGGCAGACAGACCCCTGGACAGGACCTCTGGACAGGCATTATGTCCCATCAGACCGATCCTAATGATCTGACCTGCAGTTGGACCAAGGCCACCGGCAAATTCAATCTTATGTCTGAGAAAGAAAAAACAAATTAAAATAAGAAGTCTTCCCCTCAAGTGCGACAGCAACTTTATTTTGATATTTACCATGCGATACAGCAGTCTTAATGTGAGCAATGGAAAACCTCTTACCACTGTCAGTGCTAATACATTGAACAAGTTTCAAGTGGTTCTCACTATAGACAGATAGCATTGACTTAACTTAAACAGCCTGTTGAGACAACTTTCTAATGATAATACCACTCCATACAATGGTCTCTCATATCATGCTTTAAACCACTCGTACTGACAGTATGAACAGTTTCAACCTTTTTCTGATTATAATGCTAATACCACTATATACTGTCCCCTCATATCAAGCTTCAAAGCACTCATACTGTCAGTATGAACAGTTCCTAACCTTTATTGGATAGAAACATGACATTCATGCTGCTCATACTGTCAATACCAGTGCTTCGAAGCAGGCATAAGTACAGTATAGAAACAAAGTTGTCCCAATTGGGTGAATGGATGATAAAGCACAACTGTTACAATGATATAATTAATACAGTATCCATTTAGCAAAATGTTAAACTTAGTTGGCAAATATGCTTCATGGGAAACAATCCAACCTCACTGAAATACCACAAAATGTCACCCTTGGAAGTTTCCAAGGAGAAGCAAACCCAACCACCATTGGACAATGTCGTAGAGGTGTGTGTCATGAACACCTTCCACATTCTTAAGATCTCATTCTATTTGGAAGATACCACAGTTTTAGTGTACTATCACACACATGACTGCAGACTATTAAAATTATTTTCATATTCAAATTCATCATCCAACCTAAAGATTTTACATTGGTATTTCTTTATTTGTACATTATCTATGTCATGTAATAGTGGTGGGTAGCGGAAACCTGAAACATGTTTACAAGGGTTTCACGATTTGACCTCTGATGACCCCAAATGACCTTTGACCTCCACCAAAAACAATAGGCTTCTTTAACTCAATGTGGTACTTCTACACACTAAATTAGAGATTGGCCCTAGCTTCCAGTATTGAGATATCGTGATTACAAGGTTTTCACAATTTGACCCCTGGTGACCTAAATGACCTTTGCCCTCCACCAAAAACAATAGGTTTCTTTTCAACAATAATGTACAAAAAAGGGAAAAGGTTTCAGATCCTGGTGGAATTACACACACTGACAAAATTGCAGCCCCTCTGACGTGAGTTTTAAATCCTGCCGTCCATTATTTTAGGGGAAATTGTTCGTCACAAAAATCTTTATCATTTAAGCTAGAGATGACGGTTGAAATTGCTTGTCTAACACAGCAGTGTTTCAATTGAATCATTTGATGAAGTTATTCAAGTTTCATTTCAAATAATGAAGTAAATGTCAAAAACTCCTGACATTTTCCAGTTAGGTTTTACACATGTGATGAATACCGATATGAAACAGTGTCTGGGGTTCCTTTTCTCTAAGCTTTATTTATGGATTATTGACCTTTACAAACATATAGATTAAAGAGCTGGACAGATACTCTATGGGGGTGTACTTACTTTTGCATAACGTGAGTCGTAACATCCTTCCAGTGCACATCAGACGGCAAGACCACAGAAGTAATGGTTGGAAGACGATATTCCTATGGATTGAAACGATGATGCTACAGATGGGTTTAACTCACTATACCAGGGTGAACCCCAAATATGTTATGAAAGGTATGCATTAAAGTGCACACTGGAACCAAAATCTACATGTGAATCATTATGTATGGACAGACCATTTTTACATTCTCAATGACTTGGTTTAATTATTAAACAATTAATGTCAGGAAAGATAAACTAATCGCATTCACACCAATGTAGGAAAATATAGCCTTCGACATCGTACAAGCATCACATGGAATTCTTTGCTGCTTAATATCAGTTCACAACCTTCCCGAAATTCGTTTAAATACAAATTACAGAGATTTTACTTCAACTTATGCTGACATTGAAGTTCCTTTTTCTTCCTTTTCTTCTTTTCTTTATTCTTTTTTGTAAGTTATTTGTGTACTCTATGTACAGGGAGTGTATCACTAGATAAGCCCACAAGGGTTTCCTGGTACTCTTCCTTTCACATTCCATAACTCTCTGTATTCATTACATTTGTTGTATATATGAAAAAAACAAATAAAATAAACGAAACGAAATAAACTGCAATACAATGATGGTACCTATTGTATTAAAAGACTTAAACTGTGTATTCACATGTAACACAAGATTAAAAGGTTCTCTGAGATTAACATTCTAGCTGACAAGTTCAACCTCAAAGAAAACACCTAGTATCTTTAACTTTTGCTATCAATGGATTTTAACAAATATATTATCTCCATCCAAATACTCAAAGTAATAACATATCTTTATTAAAAGTGTACAAAAATTTTGGCAACATGATTTATAACAAACCTCATTTTTCACAAAGAGCTCACATCCCAACTTCTTCAGTCCAATGTGGAATTGAGAGATGATATCCTTATGTTTTTGCCAGCTGCTTTCTAAACCCTGTAAAGAACACCAAAAGTGTAAAGATGGATGTTAAATCGTATAAAGATTGCTCACTTTTTCACTTTGAATATCTGAAAAGCAGTCATGCTGAAGGCAAAGAGAGAACTATTCTACATGTCTTGGTCAATATCCACTTGATGATCTATAGAGTTTCTGAAAGTTCAAGTGCAAGACTGGACCCACTAACAAAAATACCAGAAGATGCTAGAAATACATTCCCACCAGCCATTTCAAACAAACTTGACTGAGAAATCATTTTCTTTAGTTTCAAATTATCCTGATTAGTCCTGATTAAAAAACTTCAATATATATTATAGTTATTCACAGAAACTTATCCTGATTAGTCAAAAACAACTTCAATATATATTTTAGTTTATTCACAAAAACTTGAAAGATTTCTTTGTTACCTCCTCTGCCATTTCTGCAAGAGCTTCTCTGAACTGATAATAGCTTGATATAGGGCCAGTATGATGGTACCTGAAAATTGAAATCAGGAATTGAAATAATTCAAAACTTCATGAATAATAACTTTACTTTTAAAACTTCATCAACAATTTTACCCAACCGTTGCAGAGTATTCTTCAAAAATACCATAATTGATAAATTCATCAGACTAAGAAAAAGTACTAAATTTTTCACCAAACGAAGGGTTAGAGATCTGCCAACACTCATGGTTTTACCAGGATTCACCCCGTATTTGAAGAAATCTCATAATCTCCCAAAGTGTGTGCTAGATTAAGTAATTGAGCCACTTCAATTATGAGCTTACTCATGCATAAAAGGACCTTTCTTAGATAAAAACAAAACAAATAAAGAATAGAAGTGACATAAAAATTGAACCTCGAGTAATAGCAAGTACTGTACTTCTTCAGTCTACAACATATTATCCATAATTACGTACTTCCGCGGACCTTCATCACAGCCCCAGTAATTCCCAAGCAGATTCATATCGAAATAGAACGACTGGATTTTGGTTTTCCTCATGGACATTTTCTCCCTGGAGTTTGGAGAGTAAAAGAAAGACATTGTTTATTCCTTCCGATGGAAAGATAAAACATGCAATACACTTAAATAGTTTTATAAATTATAACCATTACTGTCCAACTGAGACACACACCATGCATCATCCCCACCCCCCCTCCCCCACCCTTTCCAGCACTCCTGTCTAACCTCCACTCCATACATGCAGCACTTTAGGCTTTTCTTGTTTCATCACATCTCAGTCTGTTCAAATGACAGTTGAAGGGGAATCCTGTTGTCAAAAGGATTGTGTTATTTATCATCATTATGTAAAAACATCCATTACTTTCCAATTCTGTGCCCTAACCCTCACCATACCACTCCAATTCCCCTTCAACAACTTACTATCCTCTTTATTCATTCCTTTTCTCTGACCTAATGTGACTTTCTACAGAGCAACTAAATGTAGATAGAACACAAGGCAAATAATTATGGAATAATTCAATGGTTAAATTGTTCTGGGAAAAATGAAAGAAAAAAAAACATGGGAAGATATTTAGTTATTAATCTCTACATACTAGGATACACACACGTTGCCACATTTTAATTTTACAATTTTACAAAATTACACTTTTTACAACTAATATTCTGTCATTTGTGATTGCAAAATATTGATAAGTTCTCACTGAGCTCTTGGGCTGAATGTGATTGGTGCAAGGCTTGGGGGTGCATTCAGCACCTTCTGTGTTCCTGAGTAACATATATCAATACCTGTGTGGAAAAGGAAATGAAAGAAGTAACGATAAAACAAAGGTAGCGAAATTCAACTCTTTGGTCAAAGCAAACACTATCAGTAAAACTATATGAAATGCTGAATATGCATGAAACCAGAAAGACAACAGTCTTATGATTCCTAGCAAAATTTTACAGGGTATGAAAAAATGTAAACTGCGCAGCTATACATAGTTCTTACACTAAATTAAGTGGATCCAAATACCAAGTCCATCCAAGATTTTAGCTTTTGAATTACCCTGTTTACATGGTTTTCAGATTCTGTCTGCTGTTAACCTTAAATGAAAACCTTTGACTTCATCAGAAAACAACATGGATCTTGTCCTCAATACGGTGCATCTACCTACAAAAACAGTTTCGTCAAAGCTTTACTTTATGAGTCATTGTGATTACAAAGTGTTTAGACTTTGATCTCTGTTGACCTCAAATGACCTATGAACTTCATGCAACACAATAGGTCACTTGTACTCAATAAGGTCAATTCACATACCCCAGTGTGAAGTAAATCCAAGCTTTAATTTTGAGTTATAGTGTTTACAAGGGTATCAGACTGATGTCTGGTGATCTCAAGTGACCTTTGAGCTCTTCAGAAACCAGCAGGGACCTTGTAGTTTGAGAGTAGAGTGCCATTGAATGTTGCAGTTATTAATCCTTTTTAAGAAGATTTCCCAAAGGTAGAGCCTAGGCATGAAAGAGCAAACAGTTTGATCCACTCTCATCCCCCCCCCCCAGTACTTAGTCACCACATGATCATGAATGTGTTACATCAGGTGATTATCACAATTCCCTTGTAAATGTAATATTAATGAGCAATAACTGTGTATCTGACATAAGAAGAGCACATACCACACATGACTTTTAAGTGATATACTCCACCACATTTCTCAATGTACTCTTCATGATGTTTCTCCTTTTATAATCCTTACAACAAAATCATACTTGAATAGAGCATGCATACTTGATTTCATCTAACTGTTATCACTTCCAGGATTATTACTGCTTGTGTACGAATAACAGTCTTCTTCCATATTTTAAATCAAAGGTGTGTTATAACTCACCCCATTTATCTGTAAAGAGTGGCATTGCTCCTAGGGAAGCAACAGTATCCACTATGAGAAGGCAGTCATATCTGAGGAGACAGGTAAGCAATACATGAATATAATTAGTACAACATGAATATTCAAAACTAGACTTATCAAGTAGACAAAAAAGGTCACCCAGTTGGGACAACTTTTTTCTATACTGTATTTTCACATCCGGCTCCAAAGCACTTGTTACTAACAGTATTGAGCTATATGAATATCATGTTTTTATCAGATAAAGGTTAGAAGTCGTTCATACTGCTTTGTAGCATGACAGGGGTAGACAGTATAGAGTGGTATTAGCTAATAGGAAAGGTCAAAACAACTCATGAGTATGCAGTAGAAAATGAATATCCAAAAAAGTCGAACAAATTCAAATGAAATGATAAGACTCAAACAAATGTGGTAGTAAATATTAAATGAAATATTCTTACCCAACTAAAACATTTTGGAATAAAGATTTCCTCTTTTGTATTAAGCAAAATTATGTGCAGGAGCAGTTGAGGTGTGGTAAAGGTAAAATGAGGAGTATCTGTTTTAGGGGGGAGGGGAAGGTTAGGTGGAGTGGGGGATACATTAACCAAAACTAATGAATAATTGTATAAAAGGATTGATAACACACAGATAACACAATTGTTTCTGCTTGGTACTTTCAGGTGAAACATTTTCAAAGCACCTGTATGGACAAACTGTGTGCTATGAATATATAATGATATAGGTCAGATATAGGTCAGTACAAGTTGCTCTGCAGCATGACATGAGAGTACATGTAGCATAAGAACGTTGTCCCAATTGTGATTGTATGATAACCATTTACTTGTGGCAGAGGTCTCCGAGGCCTTCCACTGGTTGTCCTACTCCAGTCGAAGACTCCCCTTGGGTGATGAACATAACACAGGGTTTGTGCCTCTTAAGTTCCTGCAAAAGATGAAATTTCAAAATGTTATCGATAAAATTTAATCACACTCTCTATGCTGTTTGAGACAAAAAAGGTATTTATTTATTTACATGCTGCATATGCTAGGACTTGGTTTATCAGCTATGAAGGTGTGATCCAGGACTATGCAAGAAGATTTCGCTGTCTGTACGGTATGATAGCAATATACTTTATGCGGGCATATTATGTGCTATTATGGTCGAGGGAATATTAAGGGAGCAGTGCTTGTTAGAAGGAATGAAACCTAGCATCTGGGAGATCGTGGGTTTGATTAATGGCCAGCCAAACAAGGTGGGCTTCCCATCCAGGAAAAACTCCACAGTTTATCATCTAAACTGGTCTTCCAAATTGTAAAAATTCACTGACGTGAATTGTATTGCATATGTGGCTGCTTAGCAATGTAAGATAGTTGTCTTCCTAGCCAATTACAATTAATATTATTATTACTAAATATCTTGCAAAACCAACTAGTAATACATTTTATGCAAGCTGCATTTGCAAAACCCAACAAGAGCTGCTTTAAAGAAGAATGAAAGTTTTTTTTTTAAATTGAAGACCTATAGGCAAATTTACAGTTTGAATTTCTTGTTTTAAGATATTTCCTTCACAGTACAGTGTGTATACATTCATATTGTATATTAAAGCTGTTCTTGAACTTATTTCATAATCAATCGATCAAAATCACAATTGTCCATTTATTATTAGAATACAAATTTGAGTCATTTATTGTTTGCAGGTCCAGGATTGTTAAGGAATATGGCAGTCATGTTTATTACTATAGCCCTACATATATCTATATGCGTGCTATGGGTGCTTTATTATGAGGCATAGCTGTGTGTGTGCAATAGGTAAATTTACTTACTATATACTAGGGTTGGGCGATATATCGAAAATTATTATTATCGCGATAATTTTTTTTCAAGACGATATTTTTTGAGGATTGAAGAAATGACGATAATTTCTTGTGAAAGAAATTTGAAATAAATGTGGAAAAAAAATGCGATTATCCTTTCTCCGTTTTATGTGTAAATGTTATTCCAGCATTCCATGGTTAAGAAAGTTGAAAAGAAATAAAGTTTATCAACTTCATTTACTGACTTTTGAACTTCGTAAAAAACCCGTTCTTTACAACATTGACTGTATAGAGAACAAAACTCTGAAATCAGTAGAGAAATTACCAATTGTGTACGAAAAGTAAGTTGGTACACCTTTCAAATTTTACGAAAGTTCGAGCAAAATACTTTCGAAAAATTCACGCGAAACTGGCATATCGTGCTAAATGCAACTAATGTCATGTAAACAAGGCTCTAGTACACCCATTTATGAATAAATCATAAGACCACATCTGATGTTAAGCGGGGGGAAAAGAAAGTATTTTCTAGAATTTCCAAAAAAGGAAAAATTAATATCCTACCATAGTAAAGTGCATAGTAAATAGCCTAACCACTTCGTCGGTTACGGATCTCACGTAACAACAAAAACACAACAAATTGTATTTTGCGAAGTTGACGTTTTCTACAAGGACATGGAAACAATATTTAGCATTAAGTTAATTATGCCAAGTGGCCTAAAACATTGGAATACAAGGTTTACTTTCATAAAGATGGCCATACTGTAGCTATTGGGGCCTTGATATCGTGCTATGTCTGTATGGTATAGACTGTGCCTCGTGTAT
>KN883756.1:79771-91360 GCA_000934455.1 Apostichopus parvimensis
GAAAACAAATGACCACCCATCGGTATCGGTTTGGCCATGTTTATAATGGAATAAATCATGAAGCTTTCATCACCTGGTGTTGATCTGCTGTCTGTGCTAATTCTAGCTGTCTTCTCCAGTGGTTAGTGTATCTCCTTAGTGTATTCCTCACTATAACCTTCTTGAATTCATCTTGCTGTAGTCTAAGGTATTTCCTATATCTAGTGTACCGAAGCCACTGCAGGAACACAGCACTGACAGGCCAAAGTCTCCAGAAATTGAGCATGTACTTTATCAAAACCTGGTTATAGAGAAAGTCAGAAGAGATAAATCAATTGGTTTAAGTTTACCTTAAATGAAGATAAAAATGGTTAAATGGTTTTGACTGAATTGAATCTACAACTTTAAAGCCTCAATCCTAACAACTTTGAGGGGAGGGAAGTGGAGGGAGGGGGAGAGGAGGGGAAGGGAGGGGGAGGGGGAGAACAAACTGACTCCCTACTTGAGGTTTATCTCATAATTTTCTCTTTCGGATTCAACACAGAATGTAACCTATTTGAATATTTAAAGCGTGAAGTTTAAAATCAATTACAAATTTATAAAATACAGCATATTTATGGCTTTTGTTTGCTCCTAAGAAAATAACCAATCAAACTACAAATAAAAAGGGAAAAAAATGTTATTAAATAGATAACCTATTAAAATCTTGGACATACCTTGCCCATATTAAGAATGTGAGGAGAGGTATATTTGGAATCACCATTAATGTTTCATATTGGACTACACAATTGTGCATGCCATACCTCCTTGGTCCTTCTAACACCTGTCAGGTACGTCAGTGAAAAAGAGTCAAAACACCTTTCACAAATTCATTTCACCCATAACCCATGCTGACATAGATCAAGACAATTCAGAAAATTTGCAGTGAGAGACAGTTAACTATTTACATGGCATTATGTGCACCTAACACTTACTACTTTTGACTGCTGTTCTTCAGTGACACAATTCTCATCATCATCATCTTCATCGTGAAATGATGATAACATCTCTAAACCGTCAGATCTTGTTAGTGCTGTGTCTTCATCGACCAACTCTCGCAATGACATCATACCCAAAGAGTCCTCATCTTCCTCCGCATCTGAAACCTCTCCAACTGAAACATCTCCCATCTCTCCCAACCAGACATCTCTCATGACGCTGTGCTTTGATAATCTGTCTTGTACCGTGACGAGTTCACAAGAAGATGATGAGTGACTCTCATCATCTGAACATCCCAGTCTCAGCGATGACGGGTGACTGGAGTCACCCTCAGATAAATGTTGCCTCCAGCCCTGACTGAAGGCTCCAGTCATACCAGTTATTGGATATGAATATTCATAGTCTGTGCTTCCATCAGTATCCCCGTTAATTTCCTTGATCTCCTCTTGAGCAGATGGACATCCCTCTATTCTCTGGGAATATGATTCGTCCACTTGATTCAAGGGAGGCTTGAGTGTGTCCCTTCTTTCTATAGGTACATTTGAATCTGGAGATGACTCAGCTGATGAATATGTATGAGCTATCTCAGTTGATTGGAATGTTCCATCATCATCTTCCATCACGGAGGGTGCTGTTGTTCCTGAAAACAAGGGACAGCTCCGAATGCTAACAGTTTCAAGATCCGAAGGATTGGAGGCATCCACAAAATCTGACTGCGATAGATTTTGGAACCTGCCAATCGACAGACTATCAAGATTTGCATGGTTGCCATGGTAGCCACTGTCTACAACAGACAAATGGAGCGTGTCAGAATAATTGCTCCCCTCTGAAGCTTGCGCTATCCTAGACAAGTCAGATGGAGTTATGCTGCCGAGGCTTGGTGAAGACAAACCAAGAGATCTGGTGAAGACTTCCAGTGAATGTTGAAATGAGAGTTTTGCATATTGGTGCCATCGTAAGAGAGAGATCCTGAGATTTCCCCTTACTACTGCTAGGTGATGATTCCTAGTAGAAAGTTAAAAAAAAATAATAATACAATTACAAATATACCTCTGAAATAATGAATTATTAATAATGTTGTTATTGGTTATAATATTGGTAAATGAAAATACCAAAGGGTGAAGAACAGGGAATTTTGCTAAACTTTCTGTGGAATTGCCACAATTTGTTTGCTCACTTTCAATTATATATTTTCTATTATAAATTTGTGCTGTTTTTGAGCTATTTTAGGCTTTGAATTCCTTATTGTATATGATCCGTGTAAGGTTGATATATCTATCTCACGTTTTCAAGCGAGCTTTGTAGTCCAATGGAATAGGCAATGGACTTGACTAAGAATTGCAGGTTTGAGTCCTGGTCAGACCATTATGCTGTGGAGTGGGCAAGGCACTTAGTCTTCATTGCTGTATTCACTGTATATAAATGGGGAACTAGCTAGGTAACTTGTAAACATAGTTCGATGTGCCCGATTGTGGCTAGGGCCTATGGGAAGTCTGCAAGGGTACACATTAATGTGATGGACTGCTGTGCCCAGGAGCAACTGTTTCACTTGAACACACTTGGGTGTGTGGGTGTGAAAAGTTACCAATGACCAGGGTATAACTGTTATATAGTCATGTGACTTGCCTTGAAACAAGACTGTTAAGCATTCAGATTTATTCCAAGTATGAGGTCAAAGGACAGTTGAAAACAGCTGTAGCAACAGCACTGTAGTGAAACACTTATGATTAAGTCTAAATAAATTTAAATATTTGTAATATTCAATATGAGGAACCCAAACACAATGCTCCAATAGGAATGACCATAATATATTCTCACTGTGGTTACCCATTATTTTAATAATAAGTTATAAAAATATTATTATTTTGTGGGAAGGGATTTAGTCAACCCTTATAACACTGATAACTTAAAGAAGCTTCAGTATAAGATCCACTGCTACAATTTCAATTGTGGCATGCATCAATATTTAGTTCTTAAAACAAACTTAATATTCCTTTAAAACTAAATTTCTTACAATACCTTGCAAGGATTTCATTTTCATATGATGATTTCCATTTGCTGAAAGCAGCTCGTAAGCTGTGTGCATTTCGTCTCTCTTGTACTCCAGCAATGGCTTCATATTCCTCTTTTCTACCTGTACGTTTTCTCTCCGTCCAAAGTCGGAAGTAAAATCGCTTCAGAAGGACAGATCTCATCTGTGAAAAACAAGAACAAAATAGAAACGAGAATTTTCTAGTGATTCTCTACTTGTACTCATATTCTGTCATAGTTGCCTGTACTTGGAATAACATTTGTGGGTTTGTACTCAAATTCAGGGCATTTTATGGAATCTAGTATAGATACTACAGTAGTGCAAGACCTCTTACAAAGTGATAAATATATTTGCCTACTGTACTCTGTGTTATCGGAAAAAAAAAAGTTTTTTGCTCTGAGCATCTTGTACTTGAGACAAACAAATTTACTATACTCCGATTTAGCTCCTGGTACTCAGACTCATACCATAATTAATGTCTTGTAATCTAGCTCTGTCTATCTCCTGTACTCATACTTCAAGTCTGGTATCCACATACAACAAGGCTGGTGAAAGTTCAACAATCAAATGAGCACACACAAGTGAGTTGAACATATGTTTAATGTAGCTCATATCAACAGGGCCTTCATTTTTTTTCAACAACCAGTTTTAATCCTTCTCTTGTTCTCTGTTCTTTCAAGTAAATCACAACTTTAGAAGTGGAGAAAACATAAATGAGAATGGAGCTAGATATTTTAACACAAAGAAGAAATATCTAGAATGCAGACCAACAATTGTGTGGTTTAAAAAACACTGAGCAGATATAATATTATTTTAAAGTAGGCCAATAACGACTTTATCATAACAGATAAAACTCAAAGGGAGTTTGCCAGTAAAGAAAAAGTGCTATTTTCTGATTACACCAGACCCTCTTAACACTATACAATCTAGTATTTACTATAACATATTAAATATGATTAATAAATTACCTGATGACCTTTTAACCTTTCCCGTTTCAGGTCTGCCTCCTCCTGCTTGGACCTCCAGACCTCAAAGCATCTTGCGAGAATTCTCTGATCCCGCTGTAGGATCAACCTCTCAGCTTCCTTCCTGTTCCTCCCGACAAGATACCAAGCCCTAAACAGTCTTGAGAGATGTTTCTGAATAAGAGTTTCCTTGCCCACCTTCAGTTGCAAGACTTCTAGATAGTTTTGTCTGCCAGGATAAAAGCAATATAAAGCAAATTTTAAGGTACTCTTTTTCTTTGATTTTAAAATCTAAACTGTGCAAGATACTTCTTACTGAGCTTGACAATTGTCAGTAAAAAGTGTCTTTCATAGTTTAGGTCTCAATCAAGATATAAATAGCAAAAAAAAACACATTTTGCAAAGCATATTTGTCACTGACAGAATGCTAGTCTATCTATCAATGGCAAGAAAAGCTTACAGATTAATCTAGTGACATTTATTGTCATGTATTGATTGAAACCATTTGTGACCTGAGAAATTAAAAACAAACTTATATAAATGCTTCTAATTTTAAAGTTTTTTAAGTTTAATATGGAACAAATTAATTCAGTCTGTTTTTGACTGTATTTATTTTTAATCTACCTCCATCCAAAGTATGACAAAGTCACCATTCTCCTGTTACTTTGCTCCTGCATGAGTTTCATCATCCTCTTCCTTTGAATCAGAAGGATCCACAATGAAAAGACTCTGTGGATGGATGAGAAAACACATGAAGTAAAGAAGAGACATCAAATCTTGTATATTATGTATTTTAGATCCTCCTGCAAGCAGGAACTCGCGAAGAAGCCATCATTGGCTTATCAAAGCCTCAAGCTAACCGAAGTCAGTCTCTTAAATTCATATTTAACACCCATAATTATGAATTGTCAATTGTCAACAACTCTGTAACTAGACGACATACATTTAATCTTTGAGTGACTCGAACTCGGGACCTCATGATTGAAAGGCACCGGCGTTAACCACTGAGCTATTAAAGGCCAAGGGGCCCCATAGTAGGAGAACTCCTACTATATAGGCTGGCACATTGTACCACAGTAGTACAGTGAAGATGTAATATTTATTTATCTGTTATATCAGCTATGTGACATAGGCAATTATATTTTTTGCATATTTTCTATGATAAACCAGACGAAGACATAAACATTAACAAATCGTTCTGTAGCACCTTTTCAGATGTAAATTAAACAGTACAGCTACAGTATATAATCATGTATTGAGGGTGTAGCAAGTTACAAACTATCATCTATGTAATATAAGACATGTAGACTGTAGTACATGGATTAGAATGACTCATATCTTACTTTGATGATCAACTGCCTCTTACCTTTGCAAGTTTTTCGTTCTCCTTCTGTCCACTAATGGTCGAATCACAACACCTTCCCTGGCCGCTAACCTCCAACACCGGAAGAGTCGATGAAGTTTGTGTTTCTCGATGAATCCTCGAGCTTCCATCGCTTTCTCTTGTTCATCCATGGCTGCACTGAATGCATCAATCCAGGTACCAAAGGCAACTATGGTTATGCAAATGACAATATAATCTTATGAATATGGAAGATATAAACCATATCAAGTGAGTAATGCTTATTCATATACATCTTATATTTTTTAACGTAAAAGAAGTAAATCAAAACTAAAGGAATAAGAAGAATATGAGTGACGAATGATGAGTGCATCATGGGATATTATGAATGTTACTCAATGATATTTTTGAAAGTAAAGAAATATTATGAAAGAATACAATGACAGTTCACTATCACACTTTAACTATGATTTAACGTTATTTCCAAAGAAAATGCAAAATCCATGGTCAAAGAACACCTTCCTTTGCATATATCCTTCACAAACAATAAGATTTCCTATGAATATTTGCAAGTAAAGATGATAGGGTGACTGTGATGATGAAAACATGAATATGCATAATAAGTGCAGATAACATTGTTCCTACACAAATAATTTCTTCTCTCCACAAAAGTTTCCAAATATGAATCATGTTATCAAGTGTTTAGGAGTGTTAACTCAGTGGTTAACGCCGGGGCCTTTCAATCATAAGGTCCCCAGTTCGAGTCACTCCAAGATTAATGTATGTCGCCAGTTACAGAGATGTTGATAATTGACAATTCATAATCATGGATGTTAAATATGAATCTAAGAGACTGACTTTGGTCAGCTTGCGGCTTTGATGAGCCAATGAAGCTTCTTCGCAAGTTCCTGCTTGCAGGAGGATCTAAATACAACTTATGAAGCAGCATCTAAACATATGACCTCTGACCCATAAAGCAAAGACAAACAGTCCTGAGCTGTCTCTGAGTAAGGTTTGTAAATTACTGATTAAGCTATACCAGAGGAAAGACTAGACTCTCATGTGAACTTTATGTTTCCAACAAACCTTTCAAACATTTCTTCCTTTTCGTTTCTTTAAACAAATCAGCTTTGATTTCTTCTTGTCTCATCTTCACAACTTGTCTCCATCTCGCTGTAAATTTCTCAGCCAACCATCTTCTTCTTGCTTCTTCCTCCATGTGTGATCTTTTCTTCTCGTTGTACTCGATCCTCCATTGCCTGAAATATTTATTCATCGATGTGACCTTTGACTTCTTGATACGATCTTCGAGCTTTCCTCTGGAGTTAGAGAAACGAAAAATCCAAGAGAGTGATTTAAAGAGAATTAGATCAGAATGAAGGACATCAGACAGAACAAAGATGTAAATAATTACTGTACTTACCAGGCCTCGACAATTTTTTTTAAAACTACTCGCCAACTGGCGACCGAGTCTAAAATTCTACTCGCCAAAACGTTAAATTTACTCGCCATTTTTTCTCGCAAAGTGTTTGTGTGATATAAGCCTAGGTAGTATGGCCTAACTTAGGATATCGCGGTTTAGTGTTACTGTTAGTTGTTTACAGCAAAAACGATCTATTTAAATTGTGCTTCGTCAAAAGTGTTTAAAACATGATATTCATGCGTTACCCCTGTTTGAGTTGTCGTTACGCATTTATTTAAGTTTATAGTTTTCCAGTTTGGTTACACCTATCGTGCATCATTTAGTCGATTAGTATCGAATTAGTTTCGAGCTGGTGAACAGAGCTGTTCCTTAGGACCTACTTGTAATAGTGCACTTGATAATTCTACTGATGTGTAACATTAGGCAATAGGCCTTTGTTGATTGGCTCACAAGTTAATAGAAAGCCTATCGTATAAAGGCAGTGAGCGAATGAGCCACTCGCCAAAATGTCGAGCGTAATGCATTTTTTGCTCGCCAGTCGCAAATTCTAGTCGCCATTGGCGAGTTGGCGACCGTATTTGTCGAGGCCTGGTACTTACAGACAAATGCCACTGTATATATGCTACAACTGTTCCTTTATATTGGACTACTGTATGTCACAATCTCAACTATAAATGGTGTACACATTCAAATTTCATAATTCTTCTAACCAGCAGACAATCTATGTCACAAAGTCAAACAATTATGGTACAGTGTTAAAAGTTGAGCACTGAGGGGGCTGCAGCCAGAGGGGTAGGAGTGGGGGCGGGGCACGTGCCCCCACTTATTTCAAAAATAGCAAATGTGCCCTACTGGCAAATAAAATGTGCCCCTTTGATGAAGAACTATCTTTTGGATATCTTAAGCCTTTGTTAAATTTAACATTTTATTTTTAATAATTTATTTTTAGTCTGTACATGCCTTTTTTAAAATGGCATTCCATATCTTTTTGTAGCACAGTTAACAATAGACAATCTCAATAATAGCAATTGATAGCATACTAACACATCATATATATTTAAGTGATATGGCTGGTGTGTATCAGTTTATAGCATTATAAGTGGTGGTTGTGGAATGAGAAAGTGCCCCTCTGATGTTGTGCCCCCCCCCACTTTTTGGAAGCTTCCTACCCCCCTGGCTGCAGCATTGCTGCAGCAGGCTGCTTGGGACATTTGTGATTCATATTTCACATGATAAGCACTGCTGGTCTGCAGAGATTAATCTCTATTGTTTGATACTGTTTCAGCCTTGCTGCAGAGGATGGTTCAGCTGCTGCAGCTCTTCTACTTGAATCATTAAACAACATTTCTCTGTCGCTCACCTCCTCTCTTTGTTATGTTGCACTAGCATTTGCCATGCCTCTAAAAATCTTCTCTTTTGGAAATTTTGCAGAACTCTACCACCTTGACTACGTTGCTCCCTATTGTCGATGGTTTCTTGCCTCCAGAGAGTCAAGACTCTCAGTTTGACAGCTCGCCTTCTCTTGGATGCAATTATTCTGTTCACCAGTCTTTTCCGTTCCAGTTTCAATTTCCACAAGCCGAAAGCAAAGCTGTGTTAACAGAAGGACAATAGCTCAGACAAATCGAAAATTTTTAAGATTGCGAGTAACGTTTCATTAAGTCATTCTTTTCTTCATTCTATCCTAATTTCTTATGTTTAATGCTTATTTTCTATAAAAATGCATTTTCTTAACTTTTGTCCCTAATTTTCCTATTTTAACAATTTATTATATTTACCAATTTATTACATCTTCTCACTGGAATATACTAAAACAGGAGAGTAAATCTGTTTCCTCTCACAGTAGTATACAATTAGGGCTAGACCTTGGTAGTACATCTACCATTAATTCAAGTGTTAAGCTTGCCACACACTGCCCGCCTGAAAGCATAACAACACTCTTATCGGACATAGTTTCTGATCGCCGTCAATATTGCACATCTGCTGTGATACTACCAAATGCAACAAACTAAATAATATGTTTTGCATCTCTGCATTGACATAGTGAGAATTTGGAACACAAGAAGATTTTCAAACAAACAATTTTCTCCAAATGCTGAGTTTACAAGTTATGATAATATGTCTAAACACTTTTATTCTTCCATTAATTGCAAATTAATTCCTATCTTCTCTTTTATCATTAAAGTTAGTCGTCTCTGTTTCATTTACAGAACTCTGACAAAATTTGCAAGAAAAACTAAAGACTCCACTATTGAAAAGGAAAACATTATTCAAATGTTTTTTTACCTAAGTTTTACTCGATCTATTTTCCTTTCAGCCTTGGACACAATAACCTCTTCCTTCCACGATAACAGATGGACCCTCAGTAAATGGACCCTTCTTAATCCCTGAGCCCTTTGGTGTAGCTGAATTGTTTCCATTCGACACAACTGGGCGCCATGCCTCCACGCTCTCATGACTTTCACAAGCGTGTATCGCCTTGAAGAAAAATGTACGGAACTTGTTTGACTTAAAACACAAATTTCAAACTAGTGTTTGGTATTGTAACTTTAAATATCCTATAAGTATAAAAATGAAAATATTAGAGTCCAGATGACAGACCATCACCATTGGTCTATGTGATAGCCGTGGCTGTGAGGAATAGCTTCACCAATCAGCTAAGAATGCTTGCTAAGAATATAATCCCATTTATTAAGATACAGTCTTAATGTTCTTTCAGATTTAAGATCGACAACTTGTTCACTTCTAGATATGACATGATCATCTATCAAGATATGCTAGGATTTTTAATGATTTTCCATACTTATTCCAGAGTTTACTTTCTGTAATAGATATGGAATTAAGTAAATTTGCAATTAATGCTGAATCTAAAATACTGAAGTTCTTACCATGACCTAATAAGGCCATTGGTTTCAGTGTCAACACTGACTGCATTCACCATGAAGAAGTGAAACCAAAACAAAGGAAATTCAAAAATAAAACTTGTCACCAACTAGTGGCACATAAGCAGTCTCCTGATATGACCTAGGAGCCAATATTTCCCAAATGAATCAGGTTTTTCCTTAGATAATTGGGGAAAGCCGTTCATCAAAATATGGATCAAGTTTTACATTAGATAATTCGGGATAGATCTCTATTTTTCATACATGCTCCTGTGATGATATCACACTGTACATAAATGGTACATAATTAAATGAAATCAACAGAGCATTATTCACAAGTAAGATTCCTAGACTGCAGGTATAAGAATTGCTGAAACTACAAAACCACTTCTCACCTATCCTGGCGATTTGCTGCCATTCTCTTATGATAAGTTTCTTTCAATGTATCCCATGATGCCTTGAGAAGATTTTCCTCACGGTATACTCTGGCCAGCTCGCCTTGCTCATGTTCAACTCTTTGATCTGAGACAAATACTTTCCATTTCAAGAAAAAAGTTGATAACAGACACAACCTGAAAGAAAAATGAGAACAGCAAATGACGGATAATTAATAATATTATGGAAGTAGTTGTAATATTAAGTACCGTAATTACTTGCTTAATGACATTACGATTCAATTAATGTAAAATATTATTTCAAGGACTATTAAAAACAGGGTTCCTTTTCAAATAGGTTTTGTGGCCTGTTGGCCACCTATTCAGTACCACTGGTCTACAAAATGAGGTTAAAGTACTCACTTAAAATGCAGAAATGCTACCCTATCTTTCTGCCGAGAGGCGTAAACAACCCTCCATTTCAGGAACATGTATCTTAGACTTTTTCGACTGAAGCAGAGCTGAGCAACCTGCTCATGGTGTTGATGTAGTCTTGTACGACTGTGCCACTGTACGAAAATACAAGGAAAATTTAGAAAGAGTCAAAGAGAGGAAATGTAAGAAATACCACTTTATATTAATTAATATCTATTGGATGGAGATATTTCTGATGAAAACACATTGGAACAAACTAAAAACTGCCATACATAAGCTTTTAACATTGACATTTCACACACAACATATTGTCTCCACATTTGACAGGAGCTGTTCATCACAAGAACTGCTACCACATAAAAATGTTGGTGAGTTTGTTTCTCCTTAAGCTAAATATTCTCATGGTCGATATAGTGCATGAGTTCATGCTATCAATTAAATGTTAAATCTATGTGAAAATGAGTAAACAAATCTCATATAGAAATGTTATAAATTCATGTTACCACTATATACATGTAGATCTTCAGAATGGCAGATTTGAGCAAGTGGGCATGGACCTGGAAGTGTGTCATGGGGGGAGGGGGAGGTGGGGGGATGGGTGTTGAGGATATTTTTACAAGTTTGATTATGATAAGGTAGATTGGAGTCCATATGTTGATAAGAGTCACGTAAGAGATGAGTGTACAATATACGCATTACCTAACTATGGCATGGCTCACAAACATATGAAAATTCAAGACCAACTTTACCTTGCTAAATGATGACCTCAGTTGACCCTGTTGTAGCCTCCCTCGCAGCTGTTCCGTTAGACTTCTACTTTGTGACACAGCTCTCTTCATTGCGTTGATCCCCTGAGTCAATAAATGCCTTCTGTACAAATCAGAGGCTCGCTGTAATTTCTCTTTCGTTATTTGTCTCCACGTTGTCAGGTACTTATAAAGCAGTGAAATGTCATGGAATAATATTGCACTGTTAAGAAAACCAACAAAAAAACATATCAGTCTCCCGATATGACCCCAAGAGCCATTATTTCCGAAACGGAGCAAGTTCTTCCTTAGATAATTGGGGGAAGACCTCTATGTATAATACTTGCTTCTGTGATGATATCACACTGCAATCAACTGGTTCACATGAAAATAAATCAACAGAGCATTATTCACAAGTAAGATTCCTAGACTG
>KN883756.1:93821-111337 GCA_000934455.1 Apostichopus parvimensis
AAAAAGCCAATGACACTTCAAAACAAACATCAACATTAATGCTTAACCAAATACACACTCTTATGGCAGATTCATGTACTTCACCTCATCTACTTGACATTTAAGGAATGGGTGTCAAACTTGTTAATATTGCCATTTTATCAGCTGTTGAGGTTAATAACTACAAACGACTTGAACACTTTTTGATGAGAAGGAAATGTTAACTTCCTGGAGTATACATGTTACTACATATTCATTTACATGTATAAGTTTCTAAAGAATATTTTGCACATTAGTCACACAAGTGCATGTGCTGGGACATATGCAGTCCAACTACTGTAGCTCATTCAAAGTTTTGTTTTTTTAATTAACTCAGGCAAAACTAAACAATTTTAATCGTTCCTTCCTACAGAAGATTTCAACAAATCACAGAAAGAGAAACGACTGCTTGTAGAGAATGGATCAACCATAGTCATCCTGACGATTGTGAATTATTACCATCACTAAAATTAATTTGATATGAAATTAAATCTAAAATGTATCAATAAAAGATTTATATTTACCTTCGCTTTGGGGATGCTTGAACCTTCGGTAATGTTAAAGAATATGACATCTTCTTCATCTCTGGTCCTCCCTCAACATCCATCTGTTCAGATCTCAAGTTCACTGATTCAGATTGCCTCGTCATTTCTCCTCCTATGCCATTTGTATAAGGTCTGTGTCTTTCCCTTGTAATTTGTTTCGACGGCAATGAATATGCATCTCTATTGAAATGGACAGCAAGCTCATCAATATGCAAGCTTCTATCACCATCTAGGGCTTCAGATCTACCTTGTGGTATGTCTTGCTTCTTCCTCGTAACGACCCAATTACCCTCCTCGTCAAGGCTAGCACCCCTACCGTTGACAGGCGAATGCATCACATCTCTGCTGTGTCCTGATACCCTATTCTCACTGTTATCTTCCAGTTCAGATAAATGAAGGGACTGACCACCTGTGATGGAAGAATGTTCTTCTAAATCTGACAAGTGTCTTTCTTGCACTGTACCACGTAATAGGGAATGTGTGCATGTGTTTATTACATGATGACTGTCGCCCTCATTGTATCCCTTACCATCCTCACTAAATGAGTCATCATCCACCAAGCTTAATAAATTAAAAGCATTCCTAGCATCCTTCCTTCTAGCGCTGCTCAAGGTCTGGCTAGTAACTGTTTCCGTTGCATCAAAGTAATCTTTAACCAAGATGTCATCAACTTCATTACTTGATTGCATAGTATGTTCTGGTTGTTTAGGAACCATCGGC
The DNA here is from genome assembly GCA_000934455.1 of Apostichopus parvimensis. Classification (NCBI taxonomy): domain Eukaryota; kingdom Metazoa; phylum Echinodermata; class Holothuroidea; order Aspidochirotida; family Stichopodidae; genus Apostichopus; species Apostichopus parvimensis. Next base: position 95,105 of record KN883756.1, read on the forward strand.
TCTGAATTCTGTTCACTTTCTTGAACTTGTCTCAGCTGTGCCTGGCAGACATTACATTGAGTTGTAACTGCAACCACAGAATCCTGATTAAAAGTTGGCAATTCTTTAAAAGCTGCCAAACTTTTGGACATTTGGTCACTTATTTGTCCCTCATTTGGCACTCTCTTTGCTGCTACTGACTTGGAATCCCGGAGAAGGGATTCTTTAATCCTTCTTGATGTATTAACTTCGTTTTCCTCTTCAAGTTTGGTACCCTGAGTGAGATATTGTGCGTTACTTTCTAAAAGATGTGAACTTTCAGGAGATGACAGAGCATATGAGCTAGTAGCTATCTGTTCTTTATGGAAGACTGAACTAGTTTGCATAGGTTTACTTTGTAAGTCCATAATGCTTATATCCGTGGAAGAGTTTGGAACGCTAAAAGGAAGTGAGTGGTTGTCCCCTAGTCCTTCATTTATCTGTTTATTTTCAGGTTTAACATTCCTCAATAAATCATAGATTTCATCAGACTTTGACAAGATACAATTGGGCTTAAATAGAGCAGGATCAATGAATGATGATCTTTCTTTAAGCAGAATACTATCAATCGGATCAGATAGTTCATCTGATCTGACGAGAGTCCCTAATACCGTCATCCGTTCTTTGACCTGCCTCTTCATATCCACAGGAGGATGGCTTGCAACCATCTCCCATTCCCTTGAAGAATGGGACAAAGTGACAGTGTCCAAATAATTATCAGGACCAGCATAGTGTCCTGAAAGTGGACATTCAATTTCAAACTTTCCATTCTGATCCGTTCCTAAGCTCTGAACACCGAGGCTTCCTTCTTCAGACATGTACTCATCAAATCCATCAGTTGAGCGAAAAAATTGCTTATCAGTCGGTTTATACCTCTTCTTCAAGACCTTTCTAAGTTCTTCCGAGGATAATCCATCCTGTGATACTTGATCAAGCATGGCCAATGTATCATCACAGAGTATTTCTGTCATATCGTCCTCATCACATTGTATTTTAATCTTTTTATCTGACTCACCTTCTGCAGCGATTTTACTGACCTTCCCATTATGTTTGCTTTTATTTAACTCTACCTCTCTCCCATGTTTATCAACTGAACCAAAACAAAGATTTATTATTGATGATCCATCAGAATTAATCCTATTCTGTGGTAGGTTTGAAGTGGCTGGAATTGTTTCAAAAAAGCTTTCAGTTTCTTCTGGAATTGACGATAAAGCCTCTGTGTCCAAAGTGCTCATCAAATTATTCTTTGAATATAAAATCTCTCTTAGACTAATATTGCTCATGAAATCATCAGAGAAAGACAGATCTGATGAAAATGATGGTTCCAAATATTTCTCACCTGTGATGACACCAAACCGGTCAAGTAACTCTGTAGTAGTATCGGTAGTTGGCAAGTCAGTCTCTAAGAGCTGAGTGGGTGTATCAGGACCTTGTCCCAAAATTCCTTTGCCAGTATAAAAGCTATTTCCAAGTACACTACTACCATAAGGGTTATAAAATTCTTCAAGGTCAAAGTAATTTGTACGTTTGGTCGTTGTAGCCTCGTTTTCTAGTTCCATAGAATCTGGATTAAAAGTTGGATACCTTCCGGCATTAAATTTGTGCGGAAAATTGTGATGTGAAAATGGTTCCACATCATGTTTGTGTCTATGACTACTGCTACCTGTGGGTTCTTGATAAATATCAAAACCGTTCAACTTCTCCAGAGTGTCATCTTGTTTATTGGACGGCACTCTACCGATAACCCGTTCTTGGTCTGGAGTCCGAGATGTTAATTTTCTTCCGTTCTGGCGAGAATTCTTTGATAACTTGGGTGTCGATTGGGGTGACAACCTATCCCTAGGATTAGGGATATGATGATAATCATCAATTGTCTCTGATTGAGAGTGCCAAGGCTGGAGGACTTCCATGCTGGCTCTTGTCTTCAGATGATGATGAGAATCCAAACCTGAGAGATTACGAGATGACTCTGCCTCTCTCGATTGCTCCCACAATCCTTCCGTTTGAAACTGTACATCTCCTTTGTCTGCATGCTCATGTCCATATTTGATTTGAAATTCATTTTCTACCTTTCTTCTGTACTTTCTACTGGATTTTCTCTCACTTCTTGTACGATTGGAATGACTGTTGCTTCCTTGAGTTCTGTGTTTCTGTGGTTTGTTCCCTGTCCATTCATTGATCATGGTGGAGGTTGCCCTCGGGTGTGCTACATTGCTGTCAAATGATCTTTCACTGAAATGCTCTACATCAGAAGAGACTGTTTCCACTTGATCTACATTGAAAAGAAACAAAGATATATGGTGAGTACTGAGTAGTATGAAAGCCCTGGTATTCAAACATATTTGCTTGGTGACTCCAAATTTCACCATTGTCATCTTCATCTCCTTCCAGTGGCAGAGGAATCTCCCTAAATCTCAGAGAAAATATTATATGATTAAGGGTTCTAAGTTGCAAAATATTTAATTTTGAAAGTTTTAAAGCAATTTATGTTTCAAGATTTTTCTAATTTTTTCCCACTATTACAGGGTTGAAGTGGCCCTCGGGTGTGTTAAAATGATCTTTCACTGAAAAAGCTCTACATCAGAAAATAACTTTATCCACTTGAACTACATTGTAAAGAAACAGAGAGTTTATAGTATTTATAAGGTAATGTACAGTACTCTGAAATCAAGACATTAAGATTGAATTGTAACAAAGAAAATAGGTACATTGTTCATCTTAAACTGATTGTAAGACACTTTTCTCATGAATGTTGGCAGATCAGAGTTAATGGTAGTTTTAAAACAATAAATAAATAAAATATGGACTGGCAGACCACTCATAGGTAGGGATGTAGGGATACAAATGAATACATCACAATATTGTACTATCATGATTCAAATCATCAAGTCTCTCTGGCAAACCCCCCTGACTCGAATGAACACCAAATATTTGCTCACCTAAATGACCTCTTGAAAGGTCTCCTACATCCTTTCTTTCTTCTTCTAAGAAATCCAGGGAATTTTCTTGGACCGAGGAATTGAGCAGTGTCTTTTCTTGAAAACAACTGAAGAACAAGTTGGTTTGTTTTGGACTATCAAATGTCTGAAGTGACTCCTGAAAATGAAAGTTAATTGTATCACAGTATTATGAATATATATCAGGGTATCATCAATGATACATAATTCGCTGGAAACCATTTTAAAATAGTTAATCCATAGCCAGACAATCAAAATCTGTTAATGGAAAATAAACACACAGATAGAACACTAATAAGTATGCTAATAAGAAGCAGTGTAGAATAACTGGATCACCCAGTTGGGACAATTTTTTCTATACTGTAGTGTTATGTCCCGCTTCAGAGCACTCGTAGTGTCAGTACGAGCAGTATGAATATCATGTTTCTATCAGATCAAGGTTAGGAACTGTTTGTACTGTCAGTATGAGTGCTTTGAAGCATATGGGAGGATAGTTTAGAGAGGTATTAGCATTAGGAAATTGTCCCAACTGGCTGACTGTATAGATAACTTCATGAATAATCATACATGAATAATCATACATGAATAAAATGAATTACAATTCTTTTAGGTACTACTGTATGATTACAAATAAGATAAATCACACCGAATAATTTATCCCGTAAATGTTTAAGCAAAATGATATGTGAATGAAAATACAGTTTTTGTACACAGAAACCACTACTATTTTATGTTCACATGAGAAACATTCACAGCCTTCAAAATTGCTAACAAACATGTCAGTACTAAATGATTCCCTGATTTATATCACACTTACCAGGGTACAAAACAATGTTTAACACCTATGATCCAATATGAAAACAATCCACAAAATACCAATAACCAATTGTATGTGAATTATGAAACCTGTAGTAGCCCATTGGATCTAGGCAAACTGGAGAGCAGTACGTGTTATAGGATTTTCTACGTTGATTGTATTCCTGTCAACAGCGCATATACTATGACCCATACAAAGGCTAAGCTTACATCTAGTCACCGTGAGTAGTTTTGTACTTCTCCTGCTATGAGGGTAATTGAGATAAACACCTATTCTTTGAGTTGGTCAAAGTTTCATCAAAGTGCAAGGAGTGGTTGCTAGGCAACCTTTGACTCAGCATGAACAAGTCTACAATGTAATTGCTAAGGCACTTTAGATAAATACATATATATTTGTGCAAAGTGATACATGTACATATATGCAGTCAGACCCCCTGAACAGACATGCAGTCCGACCCCTAAACTATACATGTGTGTACTGTTCATACACTACACACATATCAGGATGCGCTTCTGCTGTTAAATTCATCTGGTCTCAAAAGACATTTTAGTAATCTGAACTTGCCATACAAATTCTACCATGTATCATTTAATGGCATTATGTACATATAGTATTAAAACCATTGTAGACCCATCCTGTACATTTCCTATACATTTGCAATAATATTTTTACATTGGATCAACCATGGAGTATAAACAGACTCCATGGATCAACAAAGAAACGCCTGTGGCACCTCTTCCACCACACCACCAAATTACCAATTTAAGAGGTATTGGGGGAGGGGGGAGGGGAGGGGGTGGATTAGAGAACAATGTGAGAGAATAGCTTGATTGTCTGAATCATGGGATCAAATTTGATGTATTTTTGGTCTGCTCACTGCATTGGTCTGGCAATAAGACATACAGATAAGGCACAGCCACAGATGAGAAGATCACAGATAAGGCCCAGTCACAGATGAGAAGATCATGGATAGGACCAGGTACACCATTCATGCTGTAGTGTGTGTATTAACTATGTTGACTTCCATTGAACTCTGTTAATTGTTCTGTTTTTTTTATCTCTATGTAGATAAAGTTGTTCAATTTGTCTTTATACAGCCTCTACTTCACCAAACATCTGTATAAGTGCTTTCATGTGTGTACAGTAGCCTGATTATGTAGTACTGTAAATTGCTATCCAGGACATGGTTAAAGTGGATAGATTCAGCATGTCCTTAAGTTACCCTGTATAGCTTCAACAAGGAAGAAGTTAACGACTGAAGATTACTTTATAACACTTATGTGAGCTTTCACTTTATTAGAAAGATTAAAAAATTACAAAGATACAAACTGTTTAATATGTCACAGGCCTGGTAAACTTTGGCATTTTATTATTTGTCAATACAAAGCAGCAATTATCCCTTGAACACGTTTCTCAACAGAACTGTATTCATGAAGTCAATGATTGAGACACTCAATTCTTTCCCAGCCAATATCATATCTTTTTGGTCGTACAGTGTACTTGGGGAAATGGTGCAATTCACTGAGCGTGACCATAGTTTTGCTGCAAGACGAAACATTTCTGTTACTGTATGTCATCGAACCTTTTACGTTTTTAAGGTTTTCTTATTTGTACTTTTTGTAGAATACAGGCAGACCTTACATACTTAAAAATAAATTATATACAATTGTCCCTCTTCACAGTAAAACATTTATCTTGGTGATATTACACTAACTTTAATCATCTCAAAAGTATTAAGGTTTAAATTTCATATACTGAACAGTTTTTTATTGTATTTTTCAATAATATCTTTACATGCTTAATAATGACAATACTCAATGATTTTTAGAATTTACAGCCTTGAAAGTTTGTTATGAAGTGAGGAAAGTTTTGACTAGCTCTCTTTATTTTATACATGTTATTTACAGCACACACTGTACATACTGTGTCAAACTGAGACTTTTGAATAACCAAATACATCCATAATAACTAAAGTTTGCTGCCATACTCCTCCTCCTCCTCTCCAACCCCGAAACAGATTGCACACACAGCAGGTAACTGGACAATAAGGAACCATGAGGAACAAGCAGTACTGTATTAGCCCCACCCCTCTATCCCCTCTGATCCACAATGGCAAGGGAGAATTGCTATTAATCCTTTCGTCCCTAGCCTACAATATGATATTAATCCTTCAAAAAACTGGTATCACTGACCGGTCTCCTTTTCTGCCGTTTCACACTCTATTTGAAGCCACTCATTGGTATTGTACTTTCAAAGTATATAACAAAACCAGTGTGTCAATGTTTTCACACAGTTTCCAGTATTCAGTACAAACAATCCTTAATTACTCTGCATCTTCCAAGCTTCATATTTCAGTTCCATGTACTGTATGCATGGAAGAGATAGTTTACAAAACAATGAAGGCTGATCAGCTTTCAGAGTTTTTAATCCTCCAAGAAAACCATATGAATTCATTTAAATATAAGTCAACATAAACACTCTACAGAGGGCAACTTTACAACAGATTTATGCAATCAGAGCAAAGTCATAAAATATGCCAACAAATTATATCAAAATGGTACCCTTTATTCATCGACAAACCTGTAAAGTGTCATCATTTTGAGAGGCATTGCTTCTGTGTTTTGATGATCTAGTAGACAAAAATCCTAAAAAAAAACAATCAAAAGAAAGATAAAATTTGATGATTAAACAAAGGCTTAGCAACATGGTCTTCAATTACAGTACACATGCACAGTAACCTTGATTTCCACTAAAATTTAAACTATGAGTCAGAGTATTCAACAGATCCTGCATGCTCCATGATAAGTAATACTTTCAAGTTCAAAGATCAATATTTCCCAGAAGTAGATGAGCTCTACAGTACTCAGAAGTTTTAATACAAGACCTGTAAAAAGTGTGTACAGTGATCAATGTAAACAACAGAAAAGGATTGCAGGCTAAAACAGTTCTTAGGCATACAAAGCAAGATACATGAATGGACAGCAGTGATCTTTATGGCTGTAATTTCTTCTGCTTTATTTACAAGATCCACTAATGTTATAAACAATGCTGTTGCTTTCCTGTAAACACTTCTAGAGAGCTCTTGTGAAGAGTAAATGTTTATGAGGAATAACGTAACCCCTTGTATAACTTTGGAAGAGTAAAGATGAGGAATTTATTTAGTAAACCAATGTATAACTATTGAAGAGTAAATATGAGGATAAATTTAAACCCATATATACTATTGAAGAGTAAATATGAGGATAAATTTAATCCCATGTATAACTTTTGAAGAGTAACCACCAGGAAAGAAGGTAAACCTGTTGTATTTAACATTTTGGCAGCTTTGCCAGGAATAAAAATTTAGTTTAAACCTGTTATATCTATATGCCTACTGTACTGTACATGTCATTTTCATGTACAGCATATCCTTACTTGATGCTGTCATTGATGACATGTGCATGCCTCTAAACTGCATCACTTTAGTTGTGGAGTGTTAGCTCAGTGGTTAACGCCGGTGCCTTTCAATCATAAGGTCCCCGGTTCGATTCACTCCAAGATTAATGTATGTCGTCCAGTTACAGAGTTGTTGACAATTGACAATTCATAATCATGGACGTTAAATATGAATGTAAGAGACTGACTTCAGTCAGCTTGCGGCTTTGATAAGCCAATGAGGCTTCTTCGCGAGTTCCTGCTTGCAGGAGGATCTAAAATACATACTTTTGAAACTGAATCAAATTCTGAATCCTTCCTACAAGTTTATTTCTGCTTCATTGAATCCAATTTAAAGTCTTGTTTGCTTTCCAGTTTCCAAGAGTGTTGTAAGAAAATCATAACCAATTGATCTTCTATTATCTACAGTATTTGAAAACCTTTATATAGCCACCAACAACAGGAATGACTTTATTATTGCAATAGAAATGTATTTCTTCACAAGCTTACCTTTGCTGTCAGCTCCCAAACGTTTTCTATTTCCAACATTTTTTTGTTTCTTGTGAGATATTGAGGAGGATAAAGGGTCATGGAAACTAGGAGCATTTCTTTGCTTCCCATGTAGCGACATGTTTATTCAAAATCATCATCATCATCTTTTCAGCCGACTTGATACTTTTCCTTCCCTGTAGTGATAAATAATACACATTGAAAGTCATTTTGATACAGCATTGCTGAATTACAAATAATTCATGAATCAAGAAAAAGATTTTATGTAAATGATGTACTTATAATGTTATGAACTTTTTAATGTAACTGAGAGAGTGTTTTGTAAAGATTTGCAATAAATGAAACATGTTTATTTGGTTAGGTTGATGAACTACAAATTCAGTTCTTAAATAAACTTGCAGGCTATAGGCCTACGTAAAAGTATAAGTTCAGCAAGGTCTCTATTTATAATGATGTTTAAAATCATAGATTTGTTCAATATATAAGAATATATTGCTCTAGCCTGGGAGCCTGTACGATATTTGAAAATCCCTTAGTTATCATGAAAGCAGCTGGGGCACTTGAAACTTCCATTGATATCATGTGCTTCTCGGCCTTTTTGGCTAAGATCATGTGTAGTATCTGTTCCCTTTCGAGGGGAATGGTGATTCACACCGACGATGATCACACATGCAGTCACAGTCCCGATGCAAGGGGACTGGGGTTGAGAGCGGATCAGTCATTTGGTAGATTGGTTTTCAAGCCCAGGTTCTTTCCTGGGCGACTTTTTCTTAAAAAGTATCATGTGTACATGTTTTCACATGTAGGCATATTTAAAATGCTGAACATTGTGCCACATGTAACCTTTGGATATTAAAATTTGCAGCAAAGTAGGCCTACTATACTTGCATTCTATACATGTGCCAGCCACAGGCATACAGTATATATATAGCTTTTCTATACTTAAACATGCCCTGTTTGTGATAAGTTTGCTGAGCTAATTTATTTACCCTGGTTGCAGTACAGTAATTGTAGTTTTCTCCATACTGTAGCCTATAGTACAGTGGCGGAGCGTCCATACAGTCAGAGGGGGCGGATGCCCCCTCCTGACGGACTCAAATGGACTGCTGGTGCCCTTTTCAGCTTTTTACTACTTTTTACTTATTCGCGATTATTGACTTTTTTGTTGCACTCTCATCTACCTATTGACATTTGTCACATTATCTGCAAATTAGCAAGGCCCGGAAAGGGTCATTTCCGGCAATCTAGGGAGTATCTTTACTCAATAAAAAATTCTGTACGTTCCGCACCAACCTGTGGTGGCGCTCAGGCTTAGATAGTGTCAAAAGCGCCATACAAACCATTCTCGCCCCCCTTGACCAATACCCCTAGCTCTGCCCAGTGGCGGAGCTAGGGGTATTGGTCAGGGGGGGCGAGAATAGTCTGTAGGGGCGCTTTCGACACTATCTAAGCGGAGCGCCACCATTGGTTGGCGAGGAGCGTACAGAAATTTTTTTGAGTAAAGATACACTCTAGATCGCCGGAAATGACCCTTTCCGGGCCTTGCTAATTTGCAGATAAACGAAGAATAAATAGGTGTTTATCGCCATTTTGTCAGAAAATTACACCAACAAAATGTGACAAATGTCAATAAGTAGATGAGAGCGCAATAAAAAAGTCAATAATCGCAAATAAGTAAAAAGTGGTAAAAAGCTGAAAAGGGCGCCAGCAGTCCATTTGAGTCCGTCAGGGGGGCATCCGCCCCCCCTTCCGCCCCCCCTGACTGTATGGCCGCTCCGCTACTGGCTCTGCCACTGCTATAGTAGGTTTATAGGGTCAAAGACCATGGAACTTGGAAGTATATACACAGCTGTTATGTTTAATTCTTTTCAAATACAGTTTCTCATAATATATTGACAGCCGTCTTCTGTTCGAAAAAGAAAACAGGACTGCTTTTAGCCTTTTACCAAAGATCTAGGATAGCGTTCTCAATGCTTTTTGTGAAAGATTAGAACTTACAACTTTGATGCCTCTATACGCTTAAGCCAGGCATATAAGTGCAAAAACAAATGCCCTGAACTAAAGCATGGAGCCCAGGTGCCCCTTATCTTATTAAACATTAAGAAGAACTGCAAAGCATTTGGTATACTATAATATTGTAAGAGTCCAGACCTAGACTATTTTATAAGGTTTTGGGCCTAGGCCTGTTAAGTCAGAACAGTACAACCACAGTAAATCTGCTGAGTAGCCTATTGTAAATGCACAATTTAACACTGATGTATTATGGTAGTTTACAGTAACTCATCTTCACATCTTCCCTGACCTTGCATACTGTGTATCAAAATGAAATATGTACTGTAGCCGCACTGATAGATACTGTAGCTGCGTGTTCATAACTCAAATTGGTACCCACTTTTGGAATGCAATGTTAAACCGCAAAGTCTAAACAAACACTTTTTAAGAAAAGTCACCCAGGAAAGAACCTGGGCATGAAAAACCAAAAGACTGATCTGCTCTCAACCCCAACTGTCCCAGGACTTGCATCGAGACTGACTGTGTGATCATAGTCACGTGTGTATCACGTTACCCCGAGAAGGGGAACATAATGGTACACATAAAATCAGCCAAAGACCGAGACGTCTAAACAAACAAATTTAAAATTCCTACAGTGAAACACAAAAACAAATGTATGATGAAATCTTGTAGATGAAGGTACTGTAAATCACTGAGATTACTTCTCTTATTTTCCTGGTTGGATTGTTCCATAAGTTTATTAGGGTATTTCACATCAACAAATGTAATGTCCTTTGACAAAGCAACTGACTTCTGTAATAATCTCCTTTTCATATTAACTTAAATCAATCATAAGTATGAGACTTAAAGATGTGCAGTGTTGTCAAATAATTTGACTTTTGAGAACCATACAACTTTGCAGAGCTAAATAACCCTTTTCCCTAAATAGAGATAGAACACTCCAAACGGGGAAATTATAGATTTAGTCTTGGACCTGACCGATTCGGTCATACTAATTAGCGTCAACAGGCCCATTTCACGACAACTCAAGACAACTCAAGACAACAAGTTTAAAATACCATCACATACAATGGTTGTAATCAGAGTGTATCTGGAAACACATTTAAAACTGACTGAAACCATCATGCATACATATTTTTCACGGGAAAAAATGTATTTTTCGTAATAATAGTAAACTTTTTCCGTCCGTAGAATTGGACCGAACCATTATGATGTGAGTGGGTTTGTGTTAGGGTTTGGGAACTACCTTTGTGTACAGTGTCGGTGAGTACGTAGGTTGACGTAGTAAGAAATTGCCACCAAAGTAGTATGATGAATGAACTCCAAATCAATCAAATCATTGAATGTTTTTAAAATAATGAATATTTCTTATTGTTTTTCCATTGAAATTAACATATGTTTTTATTAATTTTTACAGAGTCTTGCTTACTATCATTTTGCCTGGTTTTATTATTCTCTCCGTGTATTTTATTCTGTAATGGTGCGGTCCAATGTCATTGTGCAAGAGCAATAGCATCAGGTCGTCCATTTCTACGGATGGAGGAAGTTGACGATTTTTACGACCAAAACATTTTTTCCCGTGAAAATATGTATGCACGATGGTTCCAGTCAGTTTTAAACGTTTTTCCAGATACACTCTGATTACAACCATTGTATTTGATGGTATTTTAAACTTGTTGTCTTGAGTTGTCTTGAGTTGTCGTGAAATATGCCTGTTGACGCTAATTAGTACGACCCGACCGATTTGAAAGTACATTTCTGCTCTTAGCAGCACGAAATTACTGTAGGCATTTCCTTGCCTTTACGACTGTAGTGTAGAATCATATTCATAAGGCTACAATTACTACATTAGGCCTAAACAGAGGCTAGGCCTGAGTAGTGACTAGTGTACAGTAAGTAACAGGTAGGACTGGCTATTGTACGCATAGAAAGCCTAGTGGGGATATATAGACCCTACGTTGGAACTGCTATGTGTTTTTGAAATCCAGTGTCTTTTTTTTTTAACAGCATCGTTTTTTTCATTGCTTACCACTTTTTATATATTATATAGCTACAGTCCCAACATCTTGGTGCGATTCCTTGTTTATCTTGAAATAGACGAAATTATAGGACTTTGTTTGAATAGTCCGCCAGACGGAAATCGATTTTTCATCTTACATACGTTACCATAATGCATATACAGATTTATGCTAGCTATACAACCAACAGCAGATGCCGCCCACGCAGGGACAGCTGTTACAAAGGGAGGTGCTAAGGATGTCGAAAGGGGGAAGGGAATAACGTAATGGCCAGGTGGGGGGAGGGGGTGGGTGGAGATGGGGAGTCAACTGCATGTATTGCGAGATCTTACCACTGAGTTATTGGTGATGCATATCACTTGCCTGCTTGGCATCTCTAAGAAATTTATACTGATCATGCCTGATTTTTCAAGTGCGTAGCAAAGGGGAAAGGGGGTTCAGCTAATGCTGATGTAAACAAGAATCTTTCCTTCTTTAACAGTCTAAACATGGGTCCAGACAATTGTCATGAAGCTATTCAAAGCCATGTTTGTCTGCTACTCAACTAACAAGAAAAGCAAAAAAGGAAAAGTATGCTGAGTTATGAGGCTAATTACAAATGTTATATTTATGATTATTCTCACAAGCACGACATTTATTACAATGTACACAAATCATTCTTTACAAGAAGGTACAATATCTTAAAGCAATATACAATGAAATAATTATTATCTAAACACTGTCTACCTCAAGTATAAACAAACATCACTTCCTACCAACAATTTCATGAACTTACAGAATTTGATGAAAAGGAATACAAAGCAAAATGCAAATTGTTATTTGGGATCGACTTCTCCAATATCTCAAGTTCTGCATGAAACCGTGAAGTTCAGTTACCTATTAAAACTAATATTGGTAGCATATTGAAATGCACATGTTCGAATCCTAGAAACTTACATGTAAATCTTATGTCATTAAGAGCAAGCCATGTGACAAAATCCAGACATTAACGAAGCATTATAGGAATGTATTACTATCATCATCATTTTTAGTGCCTTTGTCTAGTACCGTAGTATGAAGTAGTACTAATACCAGGGCTAACAAATAGATGCAGTTCGATTATAAAGCATTATACAGTGACCACCAAGTTTGTGAAACTAATAGGCAGCCAGAGGTAAAGAAACCCATTTCAAATGGTATAATGTACTAGTTGTGTAATCTACTGTTTGACAACCCCCCCCCCCCTCCACCCCTAAGTCACGGCTGTATAGGAAATTATTAAAGCACAGTGACCATACAGTGCACTGTTTTCTATTTATCTCATTAAAAATCGTAACTGATATCATGGTTCCCACGAATTTCAGCAAATCACATTCTTATCTTTTTCAAGCCCAGACCAACGTCTTAAGGTTATTATGAAGCCTAGATAACTATGAGCAAGTAACGTAAGGCTACCTTTAGTAGTCCTAACAAGAGAAACTCTCGCAAAATGTATGCAAACTCCCATCATTCATTGACAAACTTAGCAAAAAATGACAATCAAATGAGGAGTACACATCCAAAATTGACAAGTTTCATTTCCCAAAAAGAGCAGGCATAAAAAAATAGCAAGGTTGCAACAAGGATTTTCCTCACTTTGTCAGACTAAACTTCAAAACTCGAGGACTTTCAAGAGTGTTTCAGTTTTACACACTGCGTGGGAACCATGTTATGTAAAATGAAAATCATTAGAGCATATTTGTGAAGTCAAACATCTTTTCAGTTTCTGAGAACAATAATCTTCATGGAAGAACCCTTTATAATAACCTGTATTTTTTGCAAGAGATCGTGCGATGAACAAAGCACTCATTATTTTAACTTCATCCAACCGTAATGCTTGTTTTACTTTCTGACAAATATTCAATGAGGCGTAATCATCTCACAAACCAAGCATTCTCATTTATCGGTGAATGAAACCGATTCAAGCCAAACTTAAAAAGAGCCCTGTGCTGTGTGCTCTTAAAAACTCTAAAATAGCTTCACACATATTAGCAAAAACAACTGTTATGTAGACTATTTAAATAATAGGCATATCAGGAAGTTTCAAGCAAGGATCCCGGAAAATGCGTAAATTTTCCCTCAGCCATTTTAATTTCACAGAGGATACTTTCTCTTTTAATAATGTCGTACAAGTAACAACTTCATCTGGCTTTACCTATATTATAACTCACATTCTTAGGTATTAGGTTCCCTCCTCCCCTGCAAAAGTTAAACAAACTTGATAAGTCAACGATGTATGTGTGACATATGGTAGGGTCATTCACAAATAGCTTCTTCCAAGTTATGATACCTTATGTCCATTTTTGTCCTGTGGCCTATACAGTCTAAATGTTACAAAGCATTCATGTTTTGAAGCAAGAAAAGCTTACATTTAAACTACAGACAAAGGCTGATCATGCTAAAGAAAATAATGAACAAAATGATACAAAGTGCTTTGTTATGTTCTCACAAGCTTCTGTATATTCCATAAAATTTTACCATCGTTACACATTCTTGCTTGTCCTGTTTCACCTTGAGAGAGGAATTAAGATTACACAAAATATATGCTAAAGAAAGAACAAGGTAACTGTTGAAATCAACAAAATCATTTTGACTACACCCTTAAATAAACAGATGAACATTTCAGTCTACACTTTACACAGATCAAACAGGATCAACCAACTAAAACAAGTATTACTTCTTGTCTTTCAAGCAATGGCACGTGCAAGTAGTCAGTAGAGTGATAATAATCCGTTTCAAAGGTTTAGTTTCCCCCAAAATATCAATTCATTTAACTACTATGAAGATCATACCATATAACCGTGGGTTATGTATCCATTACGTGTAAACTTTCGCAATTACTTCTGAGAAAGAAACCCTTTAAAACGCATGAAGCATGAAGAAATATTCACTTTGCAATGTTTCTTTTTTTGAACAAAAAGTACCAGTGAAACAAAGAAGTTTTGAAACCAAAGAAAACAGCAGAGGTGTTTTGTGTCCTTGTAGATTCTACGATAAATTTGAACAATAATGGTAATCCGTTAGGCCATCCTCCACAAAAGATCTCATTGTGAAATTTTGCCTAAAAACTACTAATTGCCACATAATAACAAAACCTGATAAAATTACAAGCCAGAAGGCTTTATGTTTTCCATAAAGAATAACCTCACGGTGTTAAACATTCCCTCGTTTTGGAAAAGAGACAGTCATTATCCCGCCCAACTTGTAGGGCCACATTTTTTAACCATAGTAAAAGTCTACCGTAAGAGAATCCATTCAAGAAGTACTTATTAAAGCGATTGTCAAACAAACACGTTCAGAGTCGTGATGATGTCATCTGTGTAATTATACGATATTGATCATGCTTTTCTTGCTTTAAACATAAAAATTAGCTTAGTTAACACTCCTGCGTCTTCATGCGCTATACCTAACAACGGGGTGACATGCACAAGTAGGTAACACTTTCTAAATAGTAACAGAACATTATATATATATACTGTATTCTACTATTTTTAATTTTTTTTGCAACTTGTTTCACAAGGTTCAACTCTGGGAGTACACATAAAAAACAAAACTTTGAAATTGTATGTCTACCTCTTCTTTTTTAACTCCATTTATAATAATAATAATATAAGCAACTTTTTTTTGGAATAAAGTATACATTGATATTTTAATTAAAGTTTTACCCAAACACAGCCTCACACTCTGCAGAGGTTACTACAAGCTTATATGTGTGAAACTGCAACACCCTATTGGAGAAGCGATACTGCATTCCTTTCCATAGCCTTTACCACAAAGATCTATTGCTGGACTTGTTAAATTTAGAAGAGGTCGAATACTTCCAAATGCTTGTCGTAACACTTAAAGAAAAGGCAGTCAATTTCCAAATTATTTTTGATCTGTTGTACTTTTCTAAATATTTACAAAAAGAACCAAGCAGGTTCACAAGGTCTCTTTGCTCAAACTGAAGAAGAGCAAATTTGAGTGCGAAATGAAATGCAATTTTGTAATGAAATTAAAAATGGTTCGAACTTCTTTGGTCCTCCCCCCTGTACCTCCATCTCATAAAAACTGAAGACATTTTTTTTTATGTAATGCCTCTTCTAAATTTTAAGAACTGCCACATATGTTGCATTTTATTTCTGTTATCTTTCATCACTCTTTGTGAAAAGAACAAAAGAGGTCATATATTTTTCTCATCACAAGCATCAATTGGGTAAATTAAATAATCTTACTTGGAAAATTTCACCAAAAAGGTTTGAATAAATAAACTAGGCAAAGCTATGACGTTAAGCCATAAATAATGAATGTGGTGACAGAGGAAAGAATAAAACAATGAAGAAAACCAAAAAGACAATGAAGTTACTTATGAGAGTATTCTTTTGAAAAGATACTTTGGAGTTCCGAGGTCAATTAAATTACCTACCCTGCGATTCAGAAGATCTCCCATCAAAGATATGAATGTATTGATGAAAAGGCGGAATGCCCA